>KZ651280.1:298375-322036 GCA_001010745.2 Gerris buenoi
AGAGTACACCCTATTTTCTTATACATTCAAATGTTTTTTGATGGATGGTGAGGTGTAAGAAGCTAAGCCATTAATTCATATTTATGAGACGTTTCGACTCATTGAAGAGTCATCCTCAGTCAATTTATTTAATTTAAATGGTCATATCACGTATCATTCATCTACCTCCGTGGGAGGGCGTCTTTAGTTTAAAATGTACGGATATAAGTTTAAAATTTAAAATTCAAGTAGTGATAAAAACAATTCACATGATATAAATTGAATAAAATAACATAAACATAACAAATGAACAATTCCTTGTAAGGAATTGTTCATTTGTTATGTTTATGTTATTTTATTCAATTTATATCATGTGAATTGTTTTTATCACTTTTTGAATTTTAAATTTTAAACTTATATCTGTACATTTTAAACTAAAGACGCCCTCCCACGGAGGTAGATGAATGATACGTGATATGACCATTTAAATTAAATAAATTGACTGAGGACGACTCTTCAATGAGTCGAAACGTCTCATAAATATGAATTAATGGCTTAGCTTCTTACACCTCACCATCCATCAAAAAACATTTGAATGTATAAGAAAATAGGGTGTACTCTTAAATTAATATTAATTTAACTAATTGAATTGGATAAATAGTAAACTATAGGACCACTGTGTTTTACCTTTCTACCGTTCTACCACTTGATAAAATGAGAATGCAATAGACAGTGTACAAAATGGCGGTGTGTTAATCTAATAATAAATTGTTACAATTTGTGAAAAAACAAAAATGCAAAATAAATAAAAATTAAATGGTTTTATTACAAAGTAAGTGAACAGATAACCATGAAAACAATACTTAATTTCAGAATTCATTCTTAGAAATTATGAATTATACGATTTTTAAGCATTTATCAACTTCGAATTAGTAACTGCGTCGTTTATTCGTTCGTAGTTCGTACACAGTTACATTGTTTTTATGCTTACGCCATTGAAGGTTCCGAATTCGTAATTATGTTGTCCAGACACTGAAAAATGTAAAATTAATTGAGGGGTCCCCATCCCCATGAATACTTAGAATCGTATATAAATAACAACACAATGAACACATTATTTTTTTCTAACGCTCATTAAATATACTTAACACACACTGATTATTTCACTTGGATCTTGGGAGCCAGGGTAGCCGAGCGTCTTAAGGCACTCTCGCTCAGCTATCAATAAGTCGAGGCAACTCGAGGTCGTGGGTTCGATCCCGTGCCATGATACTCTGCATTGCTTCGCAGAGGGGGCAGGGCGAGGGACACCCTTTAGGGGACTCTTCTCCCACGCTTTGACGCACACTAATATAGCTTACTACTGACCACATCATACTCGCTTCGGCGGTACAATGTAGAAATGTATGATGTGTGAAGTAGCTGGAACTCTCCACCACGGGGCGTAAAAAGGGCCTAAGTGATAGCCTAATTGCAAGGTTCGAACAAGTGGTTCGTCCTACCCGTTCTAGTAGGAAGTACTAGACTACTACTACTACACTTGGAACTTTAGATATATAAGTTTAACTTATAAGTAAGGCGGCTTTGACCCCAAAGACGCACTCTGCGTCCTGGTGACAAGTTGCATGTTCGTCCTGCATCCTAATGACACGAGCTCTCACACCTTCATGGCAAGTGCCACTTGCATCCTAATATCTCTAATTTTGGAATTCCTTATTTTTTTTATTGCATAAATATAAATTTATAACTAAACAAACATATTTATCTATTGTGTTAAACTTGTAGTTTACAAAAAGGTAAAGCAAGTGGTTAAATCACTCAGGTATCACCTGTGTATTTTTTTTATTGTCAAGTGGTATCTATTGGTTTTGAATGACGAATAATCAATCAATTGTGCAGCGAGAAGACGGAGACAACGAAAGATTCGTTTATGGCAATATCCATACTGGAAAATGCTGGAGCACATAGCCCGGCTGTAGTGGCTCAAGAACTATTGAACCACCCAGTGTAGTTTCAATCCTATTATAGAATGGAGATTTCCACCTTTAATAAGTTGTTGGATCTCATGAAACCGTCGCTGAGTCGTCAAGATATAATTTTTCATTTGTGTGGGTCTGTGAAAGAAAGATTGCTAATATTTCTGAGGTGAGTAACTATATTTTCACATTAATAGCAAAATATGTACAACATATATTATAGTCTTCGGTCCCGGCCTTAAATTTTGAAACATGAAATTCCCCCTGAAACTTCATGAAAGGATATATATTTTGGCGTAACCTACAATTATTATTTATCTTAGATTATATTTGAAAATTCTGAGAATGGGGGTGTTTTGGATGTGACAATACGTCAAACATGTCAACTTTATAATGCAAACATCATGAATCATACTGACCAAAAATTTTGAAGCATTTAGCGAGACCTACATTCTACATCCTCAATATCTCAAATTCACGACGTTATGTAATTTATAAATATCCAGCTGAATTTTGCACATTTACTTGATCAAAAATATTTAAATGTTATACCTACAAAATCAAGGGTATTTTGCCCTGACCTAAGCCCTAAAAATGTCAATCCCACTGGGTAAATTTTATTTAAAAATAACCTTTTTTTTTATTTGGAATGAAAATAAAATACAGAAAAACATGTGACAAGGTAAACTGGTCATAATTCGATATGTACCGATATTAGCTATTTCATTAATAATGATGATGATTAAACTACATGTTGCATATACCATGTTGTTTTCATATACATTTAAAGTTTTTTTTAAATAAAATAAATAAATATGAAAAAAAAAAAAAAGAGTGTTCGATGCAGTTTCCAAACTATCTGTCATCTGTAACAAGTTCCATGTCAGGTCCTTGCTTGAAACTTTGGCACGTACCAAGATTATTGCGTTTTAAGCAGGTCTTTAAGGGTTTAATGCGTCAACACCCCTATTGTGGTCGACGGTCCTAGAGTTCAACTACATATCATATTTGTTTGTTAAATGACTGGTCCATGATCAAAATTGGATAAATACAATCAAATGTTTTTTGATGGATGGTGAGGTGTAAGAAGCTAAGCCATTAATTCATATTTATGAGACGTTTCGACTCATTGAAGAGTCATCCTCAGTCAATTTATTTAATTTAAATGGTCATATCACGTATCATTCATCTACCTCCGTGGGAGGGCGTCTTTAGTTTAAAATGTACAGATATAAGTTTAAAATTTAAAATTCAAAAAGTGATAAAAACAATTCACATGATATAAATTGAATAAAATAACATAAACATAACAAATGAACAATTNAATATAATTATTTAAATTTTAATTAATAAAAACAACAATAGTACAATAAATATTAAAATAAATGTTATTAAAAAAATTAAATCATATAACCTGTTTGTTGATTTTTTTGTTTTTGGATAAAAATGTATGAAATGCAATATTTCATCAAAGTATCTTAAATGTAACTATTTTTTATCATAAATAATTTTACTTAAGGCTTTCATAAAGTAGTATTTAACACATGTACTTCTATTATTAAGAAAAAAGAAAAATAAAATAAACGGAATTTTTCTTCATATTTAATTTTAAGCCGTTATCAGTTTAAATATAAGGATTTTGTTATTGTAATAATTAACACTCAGTTGATTATTATTAGTCCAGATTATCATCCTGGAAATTGTTGTAGTAGGATCGTAGGTTGCTGAACCGTGGAAGCTGATGGCTCGGCTTCCACATTCCAGCTTCAAACTGGTATAAGTGGGGCAGTGTTATTATTGACTTGAGGTGGCACATGATCTTCGTTGATTCTTCCCCTGGAAACGCTGACATGTTCAGATGATAATTCCTCAATAAGTTGAAGGACTCTAGTTCTAAATTTGATTTTTGCAGAAAGGCTGAATCTAGAAATGTCAGGTAAAATGCTTTTAAAGAAGTCAAGATCTACCCCATTAGAATAGGTCCTAAAATAAGGCAAAAATACATAAATATAAATCTCTGTAGTTCAATAAAATTTCCAGGAGTTGATTTAAAAAAGTAAAATTTTCAAATTTTTAGGGGGGCGTAACTAGGGGGCCCCAAAATGTTTGTGATTTGAAAAATCGAAGTTGGGTATCATTTGAAAGGTATTTAAATTTGGTTCACATATATATATTTTGTTTCCAAATTGGCGGCCATTTTACCCCCCTAAAAATTAAAACAAAACGCAAAATAAATGCCTCCCCCCTCCCGCTAGCCCAATAGGACAGGTCTTAAAAAGAAGGCAAAGACACAAAAATATGCGTCTCTGCGGTCCAATAATATTTCCGGGAGTTGATATAAAAAAGTCATTTTTAAAAATTTTAAGAGGGGCGTAACTAGGGGGCCCAAAAATTTTTGTGATTTGGAAAATCGAAGTTGGGTATCATTTGAAAGGTATTGAAATTTGGTTCGCAAAAATATATTTTGTTTCCAAATTGGCGGCCATTTTACCCCTAAAAGAATTCAATAAGCGCATACCGAAGATAGTAAAGAATAATAATATATGCACATCTTGATTTTTAAAAGTGAACAATAGATGTTTTTGTTTAAAAAAATATATAATAATAATTATAATTAATTCTTATGACCGAAGAAACCCTTTTAGTAACTTGCTGGCATGTACTTGACGGGATTTTTTATCTGATTCATTGGCTTGCGGGTGAGAGCCAGATTGTGGTCTTGATTTAATGAAGGGCACAATGAATTGCATTACATCCCACATATGGTAGGGCTTCTATGTTCTATCCCCTGTGCGTTTTTTCATGTATCTCGAGAAACTTTCCCTGAGATGTTTCCCTCTCCCTTTGCATTCTGCCTCTGGAAAAGAAACAATCATTAAAATAATATACAGTATCATTACTATTAAGTAACACATTTTTTTATATAAATATTTAAACGCAATAACATGATCTATTTTTCCTTTTTATTTCCAGGTATCTTGCTACTGGTGACACGTTTACGTCATTATCACTGTATTTTTATCGCGGAATTTTAACGATCAGCGCAATAGTGGAAGACACAGCAAACAAATTGTGGTCAGTACTGCAACCCTTGTATATAAGCACTCCACATGAACAGCGTTGGTCTGAAATAAGAAAAAAATTCTATGAACTTTCGAGTGTTCTTGGGTTACATCGATGGGAAGAACATAAAGATTAAATGCCCCCGAAAAAGTGGCTCAGCTTTCTGCAACTATCAGGACCTTTTTCTCCATTGTGTTAATGGCGTGCACTGGCGAAGATGGATTATTTTCTTGGAGTTCTTGAGTCACATGTTCTACTTGCTTTCTGGATGCACGTCGCAGTTGGATCCTCGGTGTGTAGGCTCTCGTTCAATTACATAGTCCGGTGTTTAAGTTGCTTGCATCCTGCTACCAGGACGCATGCAACCTGCGACTTGCTACTTCGGTGTGAAAGACTAAAGCCCCGTTTCCATTCTAACAAGTTGCGCAACATGTCCCCGGCACATGTTGCGGGTGTGTTTGGGATGATGTTATTAGTAGTTAAGTAATCTATTACTCTTTAATTCATTTGAATACCATATAGTGAATAATAGCCCATCTTCTTTTTTAATTATTGTCCTATTTAGATAATTCAAGCATTTGTTTAATAAGTGAACTTATTTTTTTTATTTATACTAAAATAATATATAAATGACTATTCTAATAATCAAGAAAACTAATCTCAATGCAACTCTACATTGCTTCAATAGCATAAGCATGAATTATGTCTTTATTGAGCTTTTATTTATTTCACTTTGTTTGATAGAATTTTTATTTTGGTTTTGCATAAGTACTAGAGCTTTTAAAATAGGTTTTCGGGTAGAAATTATTTATTAACTTCGGAAATACGAGTAGTGGGGATGGCATCGCATAGATTTGTATCAGATATCACAGCCAACACACATGTAGAGACGGTATCATCAAACTTCATTTCAGTTTTAAACGAGATGACGACACAACCTCTCTCCAACCGCGTTTAAAACATTATCTATTGCGTTCTCTTGAGCATTAGAAATAAGGCTATGGACAAAACAATGTCCACATGACAGAAGTTTTAAATTTACTACAGGGATTATAAATGAACCTTACGACTTAAGAAAACATTTATAAATATATGACAATCAGTTATTCATAAAGTTATTTACAATGGTTTAGTAGAGTATTGCCCTTTTGTGTATGCATTGAATTAATCTGAAATTCATTTATTGGTATTAAGAGTATAAATAAAAACTAAATTTTCATTCTAATTTGCGATCTTTCAACCCCACTTGGGCAATTGTCTAGCTATTTATTAAGTTTGATTAATAAACTCACAAAATAAGACAGATTTTCTCTTTGAGAAAAGATTGTTAGGAATTTTTACGTATAATGAAAAAATAAAATAAATAAGTTTTAGTTATAAAGGCAGTACTTTGCTTAACAAATTGTCACGAGTATGGCAAAATTAAGTAGAAGATACTTTTGAATGTTCTTGTTAACAGAAAAATGAATATAATCTAAGATGAATACGGATAATAAAACTAAAAATGTGTGTTACCATTGACAACGTTAAAACAGGACTGGCTCCATCTTGAAAAACTCGAAACCCAGATTCATTCTAGTACAGTGGTCCATCTTCTGTATGGCGGGCTTAGTAGACTTGATACTTTAATATTCAAAATTATACTAACAGTTCTACAAGAACAATTATTAAGCTTGATAATGGCCCCAGTGGGTTTGAAATCTTCGTTCGTACCGTTAAGACCAATGAATGGATTTCAGGTTATTCACAACAGTGAAACCGATTATTGAAAAGCAGAATATTGTAATGACGGAAGCTGTATGTGTACAAGTGATAAACCAAATCTGTTCAAGACATTTTTTTAAGACTTACTGTGTTATGTTTCAGTTCCGGTGACGGAGGTGCAAGGCGTGCTCGGCAAGAAAGCAGCTTTGCCGTGCGACATCACAGCCAGAGATAAAGACGACGCCGTGTATATGGTACTTTGGTTCAAAGATTCGGACGGAGAGCCTCTTTACAGGTAACCATAGCATGGATATACAAACATAAATTTATCATGTTTTATAATATTTACAAACATTAGCACACAATTTTATAATAATAAATTAATCCTCCTAATGTCCAGCATGAAATACATATAGAATAATAAATCATTGAATCAAATGTATAATACACAAGGAAAACCAAAGTAGGTTTTAGCCAAACATCTATAATAATCATATATGATCATTGAGAAGCAAATTACATAAAGCCAGATACCTCGTTTTATGTCCCTTTTCCCGAAAATGTTTTTTTTAGAAAACTTGTATGTGAGTTTCCGTGTCTTATTTAGTAATAATATTAATGGCTCGAATTTCTAAGCATTATTTATGTATCATTAATGCCGATTTGCTTAGTTGTAATGTAACTTGCTATAAATGATCCTTACGTATAATAACTCTCCGAAAAGGAAATCGTGTAAGACAACCCTGCAATCGCAATTCTTTTTTAATGATAAGCTTTATGATACCGAAATGAATTGTAGGGATTTGGGTTTTCGGCTGACCGGTACATCGGCTTCAAGAGTATAATTAACTGTGGGCAAAGGGTGAGCATTAATTTTTTGACAGGGACGTTGAGGGAACGAATAGCCAGGTCGAACGCAGCCGAAGTCGGTTGTTATAGAGGATCCGGAACCGATAAGCCATGCATTACATTAATATATTACACCCGACCCCGGGCCGACAAATATCCCCTTCTTCAATTCTTAACCACCACCCAAATTTATTTTTGGTCGGAACGACCTCCTGAACTGAGGATTACCCTGCGGAAACCTGGCATATTCGCCCTCTGTTTCACAATATCCGGACAAATTCAGTGACCAGCTCAATCCTATCTTTTCAGCACCCCAGATTTAGCTCTAACTGGGCATGAAACAGCTGAGAAAATGGTAACTTTTTACGAATTTAAACAAACAGAATCCAAGTTTCCACAATTTTTTCCCCCTAAAGCAATGATATTAATAAGTATAAGCTTAAGTTTTAGCTAACATAAAATAGAGTCTAAATAATCAACGAATTACTGTACGGTTCCAATAACTTTTGAAACATAAGATATAGAGACCTGAAACTTTCCCGTATTAAAGATCGTTTTTGACGCGCACACAGGAAAAATATAGCGAACTCAAAATGATTAGCTGTTCAAATTCAAAATGACGGATAATTCAAGTCAAGTGAAAAAAATATTTGTTTAAAATATATAATTTTGTGTGGGGTATTAAACGAAGGTAAAAGAGTATATTACAAAAATACATAACACTTATTGAAATGGATTAATTTTCGGTGCCATTTTGTCAAAAACATACGAAATTTTTCGTGTCTCCCCCCCCCCTAAAACCGCACTTGCGCTATTACTAAAAATATAGAAAAATATGCCATATTTCATCTGCTGGGAAACTGATCTTGCATTCATATCCTCCATCAAAATTATTTTAATACCACATCTTTCATTTAACCCTGCAACGCTAACCTTATTTTTCGGCGCTTAACACTAATCTACGTATTTTTACGTAAACGCAGTACTAATAATGAATCTAAGTTACTATTAAGCAAAAATTTCTATTTTTATTTATTATGTATATTTGTTAGGTGTTTTTTATTACTTATATGTTTATCGTGTTCATTAATTATTTAATTACATTTTTATTAAAATGTAACATGCCCAAACTCTTATGTATTAAAATCGAATTTTTATTATTATTTTATTTTGATTTTATTATTATTATTTTGTTATTTTTNTTTTATTACTATTATTTCATTTTGATTTTGTTATTATTTTTTTTATTTATTTATATTGTTTATGTGTTAATATATTATTTTTAGTGTTAATTTATTATTTTTGAGTTTATTTATTATATTTATTAGTAGAAATGAATACTACTTTAAGACTAACTATGCGTAGTATTTATGTGATGACTTAATGAAAAATAATTGTCAATCCTCACTAATGCATCGGGTGAATCTGAAGTGAGTATGTACTGCTTTGGGAAGGTCTAGACGAAGCGCAAGAGTGGAGATTGTGTGGTTTTTCTGTGATTTCGTTTATCTAAAACTGTACGTACATTTAGCGTTCTGGTGATAATTTCTCCAAATAATATGGAGAATGATGGCCACCAGCGGCAGTAAGAAAAAGTTGATAAAGTGGACTATTGTTTAAATATGAATCATATGGCGGACGGATAGGGTGGAGGAACATAGAAGCAATAAAATAATTAAGAGAAACATTTTGTGCCTACTGTCCTGTCAAAAAACTCAATTGAGTAGTCCACTTGAAACACAACAATGACCTATAACAGAATTTCCTTGAATTCCAATGAACGTATTTTCTCTCTCTCTATTCCCGGAGTTCTCCCATTTAAAATAGTAAGGTCATTGTTGTCGCATAATTCCAAAAATTCTACGCCTCTAACATCTTTTTTCACATTTGATTTTCAAGCTAAAAATACTAAATCACTAAATATTCCATATTTCATCTGCTGGGAAACTGATCTTGCATTCATATCCTCCATCAAAATTATTTTAATACCACATCTTTCATTTAACCCTGCAACGCTAACCTTATTTTTCGGCGCTTAACACTAATCTACGTATTTTTACGTAAACGCAGTACTAATAATGAATCTAAGTTACTATTAAGCAAAAATTTCTATTTTTATTTATTATGTATATTTGTTAGGTGTTTTTTATTACTTATATGTTTATCGTGTTCATTAATTATTTAATTACATTTTTATTAAAATGTAACAAGCCCACCTCTTATGTATTAATCAAATGTTTATTATTATTATTTTATTTTGATTTTGTTATTATTTATTTATTTTTGTTGTTTATGTGTTTATTTATTATATTTATTAGTAGAAATTTATACAAAGTTTTCTGCGGGATCGTCACCGGCGTGCGCAATAGATTTATCTAAACTAAGGTCTGGAACAGCTTTTATAAAAGCCGTTCCTAGCCGACTTGTGACAGTGTTTCGTACCGTCCACGAAACTGTTCTAACCCGGGCAGGGATTGTTTGCGAACCGTTCACTGTACGTGAACAATTTGCGCTTCCATATCAACTCCGACGAAGTGCTAATGTGTGGAAGGGAAGACGGGATTACTAAACTCCAATCCATGGGAATACTTATTTCTCCTGGAGAATTGGCCACAGACACCAATATGGCCCACAGCCAGAAAAATNCAGCTCAAGGCGTCCGTAGCAACACTAATTAGCGATAGCGGTGTGATATAGATGTGGGCTAGTCCCCTCTATCTCTCGTTGTTTACTAACAACGGCTCAGAGTCTATCTATTATTTTTATCACCTCACAAACTCCTAACCATAACCGCCGGCCAAGAATCATTGGGGATTCTTAAGGGATAGTAAAGGTAACTTCTAAAAAATTGAGCGAAAAGTATAAAAAGATTAATAATAATAAGTTGTTTAGTGGAGTTTACAAAAGAAAATATATCTTAAAAATGTATGATAAAGAAAAATAAATCATAAAATAATTTTTTTGCGCTATATTTGAATGTACACGATAAATGAAATAACTACTTATAAAAAAAGTAAATGAATATATAAAGTATAAGTTTATTCTGTTGGAAACAGTGGGGCGAGCTTCCTTACTGGGCGTTGGAGAAGTCCATTAGAATTTCGCACAGATACACTGCGGACGATTCCATCGATGGCATTGGGATAGATTTCGTTTACTATTCCCAATGGGTAAGTAAGTGGTGAAGCGCCATCATCCTTGATCCAAACCATCTGGCCTGGCTTAAGACTTTCAGATGAAGTTGTGCACCATTTATTGCGCTGCTGAAGCATCAGCAAATACTTATTTGACCACCTTCGCCAAAAATGCTCAATCATAGAGGATACCATTTGCCAGCGAGATAGGCGGCCTATAGGTTGATCTAAAAGTGGAAGTTTGGGAGCAGCTAAAGCTAGAAGCACTTTTTAAGTGGCGATCCAATTAAAAAATGTCCTGGCGTGAGAGCCTCCAATTCATCAGGACTTGGAGAGATATCGTAGAGTGGACGTGAGTTGATTATAGACTCAATGCGAGTAAGAATCGTGATGAATTCCTCAAGGTTAAGA
Organism: Gerris buenoi; assembly: GCA_001010745.2. NCBI lineage: Eukaryota > Metazoa > Arthropoda > Insecta > Hemiptera > Gerridae > Gerris > Gerris buenoi. The sequence continues at coordinate 309,492 of KZ651280.1, forward strand.
ATGTGGTTTCCGACAACCCGTTTGCAGTGGAATTTAACATTCTTAATGTTGCTTTCCCAAATTCCACCCATAAAAGGAGCTTTCGGACAAATAAACTGGAAAGTAATCTCTTTCTTATTTAGTTTTCTAAAAATATGGCATTGGTCTCGGTTTCTCGTAAGAAAACGGAAATTTCTCGGAGTTCACGGGCAGCTCCCCTGAAGTTAGAACCTTGATCACAAAACATTTGTGAAGGAAGGCCACGGTGGGTGATAAATATACTCAGCGTTGCTAAAAAGGCTTCAGTTGACAATGAAGTAAGCGCTTCCATGTGTGAACAGCCTTAGTAGCCATGCAAATGAATAATGCGAAATACGTTTTAAATATGCCTGGTTTCCGGCGTAAACTCTCTTTAACATGAAACGGACCTGGCAATTCAAAAAGCGGAAGTTTGAGCCAAGAAGGTCCGTAAAACCATTCTCCATTTTGAGCAGCGGCTAGCAATGCGGGATCGAGACCTCTGGAGACAATATCAGCCAGGTTGTGTTTGGTACGAATGTGTTTCTATTGATTTACTGAGGTCTTTTCTAAAATAGAGCAAACTCGATTAGCGACGTACATTTTTAACGTATGCGGCGGTTTCTGTAGCCACGAGAGCACAATCGTGGAATCTGTAAGGAGAAAAGTGTCATCAATCCTGAACTTTGAAAGAACCTGTTGCAATGCACTTTCGTGTTTCTGCTTATAGCAAGGCTACAGCAAGTTCAAGACGCGGGATCGTGGTTGTCTTAAGTGGGGTGACTTTAGACTTTGCCATAAAAAAGGATATAATTGGCTCATTTTTCTTAGTCATGGACCTTAAATAAATCACGCAACCGAAACCTTGTTCCAAAGCATCAGAGAATCAGACGACATGGACTGAGGTATAATTCGGCGGCAAAATACCCCGACATATACTTATATCAGCGAGGGAAAAGAGATCCTTAGTAATCGTGACCCACTCATCAATGAATTCATTTGGAAGTCGGTCGTCCCATGAGAAGTTAGATTTCCAAAGCTTCTGCATGAAACCTTTGTATTTAAATGTAAGCGGAGCGATAAATCCGAGGGGATCGTAAATCCCTGCGATTACTGATAATATGGAGCGTTTTGTATAAGAAGTAAGCGGTGTAGGAGGCAGAATTTTGTAGGAGAAGCTGTCACTCAAAGGTTCCCAACATATTCCCAAGACCTTAACAGACTGGTCAGGAGAATCTTTAATTATTAGAGGACTGGAAGAAGCGTTGGAGATGTGAGATAAGAAATCAGTAGAATTGCTTATCCACTTGCTAAGTTGGAATCCACCGGCCCTGAGAAGATGGATTAGTCAATGCGCGGTTTCAGTGAGCTCTTCTAAAGAGTCGGCACCCGTTATAAGATCATCTACGAAGGTGTTCTCTAAGATAACCTTTGAAGCAAGCGGGAACTTAGCCGCTTCGTCTCTCTAGCGATGGGACATCGATAGGTAAACATCGATGTTTTTGATGTTTTGGGAAAACATCGATGCTGACCGATACATCGAAAGATCAACATCGATGTTTTTGATACAATATCGATGTCCCAACCCTACGTCTCTCACAAGTTGTATGAGGACTCTTTGGGCGTGAAACGGAGATGGTGCTAACCCATACGTAACAGTGTTAAGCTGGTACTCCTTGATAGGGTCATCAGGGTTTTGTCTGACCAAAATATGTAGAAAACTACGATCTTCAGGAGCCACTAAAATTTGCCGGAACATTTTAACAATGTCACAACAAAACACGTATAGGTGGAGGCGAAAGTGAAACATTATAATTGGTACGTCTTTTAGAAGTTTAGGCCCTGGGTATAAAGCCTCGTTGATTGAGCGATCCGAGTGGTTAGCACTCCCATCAAATACAAGTCGGACAGGAGTAGTAATAGAATGAGAATTATGCACGCAAAATTATGGAAGATAGTATTTAGCGGGTTCTGAGCTATGTTCTATATGTCCTAAACTAGCGTATTCTGAGAGAAAGGAAAGGCAATTTGATTTTAATGCGGGATTCCGAGAAAATCGGCGTTCCAAAGACAGGAATCTCTTAAGCGCAACGTCGCGGGATTGGGCAATTTCTAAATATGAATCTTGGTAGACGTACCAAGTAGCGACTATCTGAATTTTTGCGATGAGTAAGTTGAAAATGCTTTTCACAGATGTCTTCATCAGGATTTGAAACTTTTGCGCGAGGAACTTCTTCAGTTTCCCAAAATTGATTCAGAGTAACTGATAAATTGTCATTGTTTGTAGATAAACAAGAAATAAGACAAGTTTGATCTTGATGAATAGGAATTGGACCCATTATCACTGGTCCAAATATAGTTTCCAGAACTCCTCTACGTAGATTATTGTTAGGCTTTGACGTTAAAATTGAAAGAAACAGATCTGCTCCCAACAAAAAATCTATATTGCCTGGTACTTCGTCAATGAAATTTTGCGGTAGGGAAATAGACGGTGTTGGTCCCACAATATCTGTGACGACAACTGCTTCAGTCCTAAGACATGGTTCCGCGATGATTCTAGGTTTCAGTGTAACAGAAACAAAACCACACCCAACAGGTAACAACAGGTACGCCACCCAGTCCATCAAAAGGAAGATTTCCAGGTGTGAAGGGAAGTTGCAGGCGAGTAGAACACTTCTGAGTGATGCAACTACTTGTTGATATGGGGTCAATTAACGCCCTAATTGTGGTATATGTCCCGTGGGCATTTTTCATATGAACAAGCGCTGATGCAAGAAGAACTACCTGATCACTAAGCGGGCGAGTAGCGAGAGATGTGAGAGAATTTACTGCGGGATTAGAAGCGGAAGGTTTGGCGTGGGAAACCTGAGTGCCTAACGGCAGGATTTCCTGAAGCGTAAGAATGCGACTTCACATCTGACTGTATAAGTGTGGGGTGAAGAGATCCACATTTGGAACAGCAAGAAAAAGAACGGCATCGTTCGAAAGGGTGTTGTAGTGATAAGCAATTTTTACATGCCTCTAAGCGTTGAATTTGTTAAATTCTTTGTTCTGGAGATAGTTAGTGCAAGCGTTCGCATTACAGTTGATGATGTACAGAAGAGTGGCACAGCGGACAAGTAGAAGAAAATGTTCGGCGAGGTGGAAGGTAACTGTGTTGAAGAGATGAAGAATTAGCGGTATTATTTGTAAATAAAACTCTTTTAGGGTTCTTTTGTTTACTAATTTCACTTGTCTTAACAGCTGTATGTCCAGGACATTCAGAGGCGGTAGCGGTGATCTCAAGTATTTTTAGTTGACTTTTGACTAAAACAACTAAGTCCGAGTACTTAGGAAACTCGACGTTTACTTGTTCCTTCTCAAAGGCCTTGATAGTTTGAGGATCAAGCCTTCTAAGCGCTGGATTTAAAATTACTAAATCACTAAGATCTGGAACTTTTAAATTTATTAGGCCTATCACTGCATAGTGGAACTGTGTGAGAAATGTTTGAAGCGCTTTAACTGATGGATAAGAGGGAGGTTTTTCTCTAAGAAACATCTCCTCGAAGAAATGAGATGCAAGAAGGCGTTTATTGTCAAACCGTTCTTCTAGAGCGGCCCAGGCGGACTTGTGTAAATACTAAAAACTTGTGAAAATACTTGAAATGTGATACAGGTATTTTGATATTTTTAGAGCATGTGAAGTGTGAAGGATAACATTCACATATGATATCCGATGTTTTATCCAATTGCAAAAAAATATAAACATTTTTTTAAAATAATAACAAAATATGATATAAATAACATATTTCTAAAATATTTTTAGTTTATATGTAGCATTTTAAAAATATTAATGAACCTAAATTCTCATACCTTAGATTGTATTTGAAATGCTAAAGAGAGGTGTGATAAAGAAGTTTAAAGATAAGAATTTTTTTAAAATTATTTGTATAATTTAATGAATACACCCTTGTAATTCAATTAAAAGCAAAATAAGATGGCTATAGGTGTAAATAAGAATAAAAATCATCGCATTTTAGTCGGAAACGACGACGAAAATGTTTGTTGATAAGTTTATAATTAAAATAGGATTAATTTGTGAAACTAATTATATGTTACAGTTAATAAAGGACTGAGGGTGACCTTGGTAAGGGTCGAAACGTTTCCAACTAAAATGTGATGATTTTTATTCTTATTTACACCTATAGCCATCTTATTTTGCTTTTAAAGGTTAAAGATGTTTACATAAAAGACATACACTTGACGGGGAAGATATGAATATAGAACTAATCAAGTACTTAATTGCTCGAAAATATTGCCGACCAAGATTGTCGTTTACCTCACAGGAAGTGAGGATAGTAAATACATTATAATTTGCCGGTCCTTTTCGAGTGTTTTAAAATGTCTAATCGAGCGCAATCTTTAGCTATCGATATCCGGCTAACGTTAGTTAACTTCATGGCAAACTTTTCGTTTCCGGAAAAGCGACCGTTTCCCCTTCCTTTCAGAAAAACACGTCTTTACCGCCCTGCACCCTGACTAGAATAAGCTCCTGTATCATATTGATACTGAGTCATTTATAATCATCGGCAAATCAGAGTAAATGTTTGAGAGATACCATAAACGTAAATTTACCGTTCATCGGTTAAGTCTAAGTCAAATCGGGTTTCGACAACCATCAGGCGTTTCCTAATGCATTGGCTTGTATGGGATCGAGCAAAACGGGAGCTTTAGAGTAGTAGCTATAACTAAATGACGCCCAGAATCTACTTCTATCCCGTTCAATTAATAACAGATTTCACTAAACTTGTGGGCAACCACATTATTGACTAGTTGTGTAGTTGCTTGTGCCAGTTGTCCTCTTAAGGTCGAGATAATGAATACTTCTGTGACGATAAAACTTTTTTCGGGGTTACTCTGCATATCCAGTAAATTGGAGGTGATTCGTATCTCATCGTTGTTTCTAATCTTTGGTCTAGTGGCAGTTTAGGTGGACAGGTTTTATGCTATAGGGGTCAAAGTTTATTAACATATACTTCCTTTTTAACACCTGAATTTCCTTATCTTTTTTATAAAATCCCCGAGCTTATCTTTTTATTACCTCATATTTTATCTTATATTATCTCACCTTTATCTTATCTTTATATCAACGTACTCTTTTTATATAATTTAATTTTTTGAATAAAATTAATTTTTTAATAATTTAATATTCCCGGCAGCGAATGCTAGGGAGTATTATGATTTGTTATACAAGGAAGATTTATGTATTTATAATTTAAAATAAAATAATTTTCATTCAATTATTATTTATATTTTAGTGATCAGCGCATCGAGCTCTTTCTTTGCAGACTCCACAACATAATATTTTATTTTATTTATTCTTTTCACTTATTTCTTCGCTATACTCCTGTCTCTGTAAGGAGTGAAAAAAAGCTGTTTATTCAGCTCACATTTTCTCTCGCTTCTCTTGATAATTTAAAGAATCAAAGTATTTTCCGAACTCTAATTTAAAACAAACTGAGAAAGAGTTTAATGAAATTATAGAGGCCATTAACGACATTAATTTTGATATCAATGAGAATTATAGTGTTAATTACCACCCGATTACCGCATTTCATGGCATGTTAGTTGAAGTTAAAAATAAACTAAAAGAAATCGAATGTTTAGAGTCTATTACTTGGTCGCAAAATCCCCTTCATTCTGATGCAGCACCTAAAATTAAATTACCACCTTTACAGATTCCGAAATTTTCTGGGAAGACACAATAGTGGCCATTATTTTATCGAACCTTTCAGAGCATGATATGTGACAATAAACATCTATCTAATATTGATAAAATACATTATCACTCGACTAGTTTAATTGATAAAGCTAAGTAATATCTCTCAGGTTTACCTGCACTCGGTGAAATTTTTCGTCTTGTTTGGGATTCATTAAAAGAACGCTTTGAAGACCAGCGAGCTCTGGGTACTTCATATTTAGAATCTACTTAATTTTAAAACTCCTTCTAAGGAGACTGCTTCTTCTTTAGACTCTTTTCTTCAAAACTTTGTATCTCCTGCACAGTCTTTTATAAATTAAAAATTACCTGTCTCTTCAGATGATTTTATTACATCTAGATTTGTCTAGAGTTCACGTCGATACAGTGAGACAGTTAGAGGCATACACATCGACTATTTCTGGTCATTCAGATAACAATAATTCACTTCCTACTTTCCTTCAGTTAATTAAATTTCTTCGTGAATACGCTAAGGTCTTAGATCGCCAGCCTCTTAATAAAACTCAGAATGACAATAGGAAAACTTTTAATAACAAGAACGCAATGAAGCCATCTCACTCTCTGGTTGTCAATAAATACGCCATCTGTTGTATATTATGTGAGAAGGCGCCACACCCTGTCTATACTTGTACCGAATTTAAAAAACGTAATCCTAAGGATAGATTTTTATTAGCTAAAATGAAAGCTTTAAGTATCAATTATTTATCAACTTTTTATAAAACTTCACAGTGTAATTTGTCTCATTCGTACTTCTGTGGTTCGAGACACCACTCGCCGATTCACTATGACAATCAAAACAATAATCTCGCTTTATTTTCTACAAATGAATCAAAACCTGGGTATAATTCATCGGATTCAGTATACGAAATCCAGTCTTATGGCCTTTCTGTCGCATTGCCTACTTCTTGTGGCAGATCGATATATTTAATGTAACAGTTTTACTCGCAACCGCCCAGGTGTTAGTTCAAGATTCCAGTAATCAGTTTCACATAGTTCGAGCTCTTATAGACTCAGCAAGTCAATCCAATTTAATGACATTGGACTGTTGTAATCATTTACGCCTTCCTAAAAGGAAGATTAATACTTCTGTTAAGGGGTTGGGTCACTTTCCAACTCTATTCGCTATATCACTAAGTTTACAGTTTATTCGCGGTTTAATAAAAACCACAAATTTATTATTGAAGCATTAGTCATAGATAAAATTACCGGGGATCTACCCTCTGTTTCTATTTCTGTCGAAGCGATATCTAATTTCCAAGGCTTACAGCTGGCTGATGACAGCTTATTAACACCTAGTAAAGTTGACCTTCTCTTAGGCGCATCTCTATTTCCTAACATTATGAAATCTAATAGGATATATGGACCACCCAACCCACCTTCCGCCTTTGAATCTTGCATGAGTTACATTGTAATGGGTGTTGTATCTAATAATTTGTATTTACAAGATAACGGAGTATTATGTTGTCCAATCCCATCAGATGATAACTTAGAGTCTTGTCTCTCAGTTTTGGGCTACGGAAGATATCCCGTTACCCAAGGCTAAATCACTGTAGTTAGCTGATGATGATTGTGAGAATATTTTTAACAGTTCTGTTTCACGCACGCAATCTGGTAGATACTGTGTTTCTTCGCCTTTTAAGCTTGATCCTTCTAACTTAGGAGAGTGAAAACGTTCTGGTATGCAACAGTATTTATCTTTAGAAAAACGCCTCGAATTTCAACCTGATATTCGTGTATATAATATAATATTAAATAAGTCAAATAATTGGGCAAAATCAGCAATCATTTCACCGTGTTCTCTCACTCAGAGTTTACTCAGTTACTCTTAGTGCTGTTTTCGTTTATCCTGGTCTTCCGCTCCTTCTGCTAGTTGCTGGACACAAAGTCAATTCTTCATCGCAAAATACTGAAGAGGAAAGTGAATGATCTGGACATTCTTTTTCATTAGGTAAATTATGCGTTGGCACCAGTTTATCACAACGAATTTATTTCTTCATAATTTTCTTGAAGAATCACACTCTTAGTTTCACTTACACTTTCCTCTCCGGACTCATTTGCGTTTAATTCTTCAAGGATTCTTAGAATTTCTTCAGGCTTAGAATAGCATTTAACCATAATAATAGGTCAGGAAAAAGAACTGAGAGACCTATTTGACAGAGGTGGACAGTAAAACAGGAACAACTATATTTATTTACCTTTTATTAGTAAACCACAAAACTAATAATAAGAAAACGACCTCACCTGCTTATCACTTAAACTATCTACCATCCTAAACAAAGCTATAGCATTATTTAGAATATAGAAAAGTATATTTTTAGTAGCGGTCAAAATGACCGTATTCCGTCTTCAAAGGTATAACATGTTGTAAATAATATATAAATATAGACAATATTTTGAAAATTTCTTTATCGTTAAATCTTGCTAAAACAAGTAAAGTCGTGAAAATTCATAAATATAACTAACTTTTCTTTTGAAATATTTAAAGAAATTAGGTCTAAGCGGTCAAAATGACTGCTGCCGTAGTTCTAGTGTTATATGACGTTTTACATACTGGCCCTAAACTTCATTCAGATCTTCACTGCATTTTACTGAGGTTCAGAGCCTTCAAGGTGGCTGTTTCCGTAGATATTAAGCAAATGTATCGACATATATTAATTAACCCTTCAGATAAAAAAATTCAAAAATTTCTTCGGAGATTCTCACCAGATGAAGACATTCATTCTTCTTATACTGTCGATAACGTAACATTTGAGGTTAAGCCTGCACCTTATTTAGCGTTTCGCACTTTAAAACAGTTTTTTTCTGAATATAAGTCAATAGGTTCTCATGATTTACCTAATACTTTAGATGTCTTTTATATCGATGATTCGAAGAGTTTTCCGAGTGTTAAGTGCACGCTGCACTTAATACCTATGAAAATTTCATTTCATTATTTTTGTCAGCTGTTTTTGATTTAGTCAAATGGTGTTCTTACTCGACACAATTTTTAGATAACCTTCCAGCTCATATTAAAGTAGTAGATAACCTCTCCGTACTACCCAATGGTAGTTTAAAAATATTAGGTCTCCGTTGGTCAGCTAGTTCTGATTTGTTCATTTTTTATGTGGTTATACCTGAATCTTCGAATACTAAAAGAGAAATTTTATCATTTGATCCTCTAGGATTCTTATTTCCGCTCACCGTTTACATTAAACTTTTACTCCATGAACTTTGGTCAGCAGAAATTACTTGGGATGAACCTATAGATTCCACTTCTACTTTAATTAAAAGATGGAATACATTTTTAAAACAGTTACCTCGCTTAAGTCAGATCCACATTCCGAGATATTTAGGACTCAGAACCAGATCTGTAGCAGATCTTATCAGTACTGTGATACTTCTTGTAAAGCACATGGAGCTTTTATTTACGTTAAAGATCAACTAGAATCAGGAATCACCTAAATCACGTTTAAAACTGTGTGCTGCTACGCTACTCTCCCGCTTTGTTATAGACTCCTTTCGATTATTTTTCAAATTTATACGCTTTTTCTGATTCTGCTATTACTTTACATTGGATTTCGTCTTCACCGAGTCGTTAGAATCAGTTCATTTTTAATCGTGTTAAAACGATTCAGTCTTTAAATCTTTGTTGAAAAGTTTATGAACTTGCATATACTACTGTGCATATTTTTGATTTGACAAGATAGATGTCTTAGTTATCAATCTTGACTTACAATGGCGCCACATTAAAGGCACTGAAAACCCAGGTGATTTTCTCAGCCGTGGATTTGTACCGCTTGAGCTAGTAGACCATCCTATTGGAACAGAGGTCCATCTTGGTTTTGCTACGCTGGAAAAACAGATCAACCTTTTCTAAATCTAATTGCATATTACATTTCACCTGATGAGCTCCTTCAAGCTGAAATTAGACTTTTAAAATATACATAACTTGAACATTTTTCCTCTGAATATATGCAACTTAAAAATAATACTCCATGCGCACCATCAATTAGAAAACTAAATCCATTTATTAACAAATCAGATGAATTAATTCGTGTTGGTGGTTGCTTATCTCACTCCTCATTAAGTTATGAGCATAAACATCCTGTTTTATTACCGAAATCTGATCCTCTAATTAATCTGATTATAGATAACTGCCATAAGACTAATTTACACAAAGGTCCTAATCTAGTCCTTGCTTTACTCGGTAAAAAATATTGGATTCTTGGCGCCAGAGGTCGCCTGCAATATTTGTTTCCGCTCTAAGTCGCATCCTATTTTTCCCCTTATGGGCGACTTACCCTCTCCTAGGGTTAATCAATCTAAACCATTTCTTCATACCGGCGTAGATTATGCTGGCCCATTTTACGTAACACCTTATAGAAAAAGAGGAATCAGAGCGCATAAAGTCTACGCATGTCTATTTGTTTATCTCTGCGTTAAAGCCATACATATTGAAATAGCATCGGATCTGTTTACTGAAATATTTCTCAATGCCTTTAAGAGATTCTTAGCTCGACGGGGTCTTGTTGACACGTTTTATTCAGACTGTGGAACTAATTCTTACCTTGATGAAATATATCAGTTAATTAACAATAAAGAATATAATCTGTAATCGGGAAATGAGTTATCATCTGGACGTATAAAGTTTAGATCAAATCCACCGTCCGCTACTCATCATGGAGGAATTTAGGAACGACAGGTCAGATCCATCAAGTCCCACTTGTTTTCTGTTTCACATGGTCATACCTTGACACTGGAGGAGTTCTCTACAATACTTGTTCAAGTTGAAGCCCTTCTAAATAGTCGCCCTCTAGGCATTTTGAGTAGTGATCCTAATGATCCCTCTCCTCTCACACCCGCACACTTCTTGTCTTGTTACAGGTGCCTTTGACAAATATTCCCGCACACATTGACGATTCCAAACCTGACAGCCAGCTTTCTCGCTATCACTCATTGGACCACCTTGTTTAATGATTTTGTCGTCTCTGGAATCTAGAGTATCTTCATACTCTGCAAAGAAGAAAAAAATGGAATACCCCAACCAATCCAATTAAAATTGGAACTATCGTCATTTTATTAAAGACTCTTTTTTACCTCTTCGCTGGCCTATAGCCAGAGAGCAACTTTGGTCCTACACAATATTTTTTGAAAACCAAGCCTACAACATCCGCAACATGTTTGCACACACCTCTTCAAACTCAACTCAAAAAAAAAAAGTTTCTAACACTCCTTCTGGAAAATTGAAAAGTTGTCAGATCGGGTCGCATGGGGTATCGATGTGTTGGCTTTTTTTCGTTACATGTATGCCTTCTTCTGAATTCTGAACGGCAAAGGTAAAAAATCGAAAAGACACACAAACCTTTAGCCTTACACCCCTAGATTATCGGGAAGATTTTGATTTTTAATAGGTCAAAGCCAACATGGTCATCCGTCATCATGAAGTTGAAACTTGGTCGGCGCATAAAGGGAGATACTTAATGTAGGTGTAGGACCGTGAAATTTCACACGGTTTTTCACGTTTTTTTTGTAGCCCCAGTGTCCCCTAATGAAAAATCATTTTTTCTTTGATCAATGAATCCGCGTCGCGCAAAAGTTCAAAAGCGCAAAGTTCGAAAACTTTGAACCGGCCTGGACGGGTGTATTTTGGTAGGGAAATTTCGAGCGGGTTATTAAATGGTTTGTCTTGGAATGCTCTTATTGTCATAGCCAAAATCCTTAGGTTGAAAAGTAAAAAAAAACTTTCCGATCGATTTGAAATTTCGCACAGTGGTCAAACTTATAATGAGAAAAAAAACGTTGTATGATCTTTTTTAACGACCTTTAGTTTCGGAGAAAATCAAAGAAAACAGACAAAAAAGAAAATATCACCTGTTTTCAATCACCCGTATCTCGAGTTGTATTTGTACTATTAACGCAGGCTGAACGGCTTATTGCTCAGAAAAATGACCTTTCAACAATATAAATCATGTTGGTTTTTTCGACTGAAATCTCCCGACCTATTTTTCAGCCTAAATTGATAATTTTGAAATTCAGTTTCACCCAAAAATAAACCAATTTCAATAAAAAAAAATCGGTATTTACAACACAAAAAAAAATGTGGAAGAATGTTTGAAAAAATTGAAATATTTTTATATACGAAAAACATATATTGGAAGGTTATTTTAGATTGTAACCTTCTGCGGTATCGTCTAATATTTATTTAAATGATATAATTGCATTGTACTGTTTGAGAGCATTGATTTGATGTTTCACTCGATAGTGTTTTGGTCAGAAAATTGTTTTCATCTCCTTTAGTTGTAAACACATTAATTATCTGTAATTAATTAGTTAAAGATTTATATTTGAGTTTGATCCGTGTTAGAAATGACTTATAGCGTGCTTATGTGAGATCTTTGTAAAATTTAAAAATATAGATTATTATTTGCATATTTCTGTATAGTGTAAAATGTATTTGATGAATAGTAGTAAATATATTATATATAATTAACTCATTTTAGTTTATTAAACATAATGAAAAATAAAATAATTAATTATTAAAGATGGTGGCTCAATTTTAAGAAAGAGTAAGAAATTGACCCATGAGTGAAAATTAATGAGTAAAAAAAAAAAAATTATAAAAAAAAAAATTATTAATGAGTAAGAAAATTAATACCTTTCAATGAAGGTGTATACGTAACAGACTTAAAGGACCTTATTGATTACGTGTATCATCCTGAAGTTCTTTTTATTAGTGAGCAAGCAGCCAATGAGCGATATTGAAAATGTTAATGAAATAAGTAGAATAATATTAGAAAAGTTAAATGGATCT
>KZ651280.1:341191-353170 GCA_001010745.2 Gerris buenoi
TATATATATTATGTATACACTGCAGAACTCAACTCGACCGGAACAATATATATAAAATAAGACTCCTTCCTCAACTCAACTCAGGGAGACGGTCAGGTGCAATAAAACTCCACATTCACATTAAGCCGACGTTTCGGCAACTGTTTATGTTGCCTTCTTCAGGGCAAACTGTAACATACACAAAAATATGCGAGCATAAACAAGTAGTCACGAACAAGGTAAACTGAGAGAGTGAAAAACGGCATTAAAAACCGAGTTAAAGAATTTAAGTAAATGAAAACAGAAAAACCGGAATCTAAATCATAACTTACATGAAGGTGAAGAACTAAACACAAAAAATGAAAGCAAGAGAAGTTAGCATAAATGAATTAATAAAAGGGAACACAGTAAAAAAAAAAGACGAAAACACATGTTATATTATTTTGACTATGCCGTAGACATGTTATAATAGAAAGAATAATGTGTAGTTAAAAATACAGAGATATAAGAAAAGGGTAAGAAGTCAGGTAGGCGGCAGATTAGCGGAAAACAACAAGATTTTCTTCAAAACATAAAACTTTACCTAGAATTACAATGGTGGAAAAAATAAGCTTATATGAAACAAAAAAACTGATGAACTGATGATGCTAATAAATTTAGCGAAACGTTAGCTTAAACCCTAATACAGTGTTTTTATATGACAGCACCTCGCTAACCCATCCTTCTTATTACTCTTGATCTGTCACTACTACCTTAATTATTGTTATCTTTTAACAGACAATAGAGTTGTAAAAGGTTCTGATCGTTTTCCTAGGAATAATACAATTTCCACTAATATTCTCCCAAAATTACTCATTTTTCACTGTTAGTATTAAAAACACGTGAGCAGTTCGTGGAAACTGTGAGTTAGTGGGTCTCATGCCCTTACCTCAATTCTCTTCCTAAAACTTTCTTCTTGTGTAAAGAATTTCCTGCAGACCTTTCCCTCTCTTTTAATACTCAGAAGGTTTAGATTCATTGTTTTAGTTATTTCAAGTTAGTTACAATCGGTCTTCCAGTCAGTGTGATTAGTTTCTACTTACTCTCTAGTGCTCTGTTGCGTTTCAAAATGACATCTAAGGCTCAGAAAATTATGAATTTACTTCAGAAAAAGTCTGCAGTACAATCTAGTTAGTATTCAAAATTTTATTATAATACTTAGTGTAAGTTCTATCCTATGGCTTGAATTTACACAAACCATATGGAATATCTATCTAAACTAAAATTACAATGTTTCTCAAAAACATTTGTTTATGATTTGCATAAGGTTTAATTCCAATCCTCCTCCAAGTACTGCCCCTTTAAGACTAGGATATGACTTGGACTTCTCCTCCGATCAAAACGATAGTGACATTGATGCAACTTTCACTAATAATAATAATTTAAATGATGTAACATCTCGGAAGATGAGAGCCCACTTTCACTAGACATTGGGAAACAAAACAACTTACTGTTCCATCACCACTGGTTATTAATGATGTCATGCTACTAAGAAGTAATATCTGTGAGTGTGATATGACCAGGCGAAAGAAATACCACATGACCAGGCTGAAGAACAACACCCACCATTAACGAAGAGAGGATTAACCAGGCGTCAGGGGCTGAAAGGAGAAACAGGAGAGGTTAGAAAGAGTTTAAAAGAGCTGAGGAACGCTGGAAAACATTACACAACTAAGGTTGGAAAAGTAAAAGTGCAAAGAACAAGCACGGCCGAAACAAGTGAGCGGATATAGTTCATGACCATATCAGAGAACTTCCGTTTCAAACCTATTGGGTTACTAAAGACAGAAATATGAGAATTAGCTACATTGCTGGACTCATAATGACACCTGGCGCACGGGCCTAAACGGGGATCGCGTGCGTACTACCGGGGGATCGCGTCGCCTGTCAGCACGTGACCAGCCTGGGGGCAAATTACGGGGCTGACGTTGTAGTCACAGTCACCACTTCCTCTTTGTAGAGAAGGAAGAAACTCCATGCTCCCTGGCTTTGACGTAATAATAATAAAGGGAGAGATAGAAATGTATAAGAAATAGCCAGTTCGTCTCAAGACTCGCTTGAGATAAGACCTGTGTTTACTGTTGCTCCACAGTTAAAAACCTTCTAACAGTATACTGTTTAACCTTTTAACCTTTGCTATTTTGATTAATTATTTTTTAAACTACAATTTTTTTTTTTTATTTAATTCTACCAAAGAATCTATCTTACAGACTATATATACTATTTATTATACTATATCTTTATTAACTATTAATTCATTTAATTATTATATTAAATTAACTATATAATATTAAACAGAAAAAAAACATGGCGTGTAAAAGATGTGTCACAGCTATATCAGACGAGACAGTAAAATGTTCGTCATGTAAATCAAGTTAAGCACCCAGAGTATCGGAGTAACACCTGTCAACTTTAAAGAAATGAGTAAGGAGACGAAGAAGAATTGGAAATGTGTAGAATGCAAAAATAATCATACAAGATCTTACTAACTCTCCCTCTAGTAAGTCAAAAGAAATATGCAGGGAGATGAAGGCAATACTAGAAGAATATAAAATTGAGACGCAGAATTATATTGAACTCTGCATAGAAAAGAGACTATAGTGTTCATTAGTAGTAAATATGATTCGGTACTAGAAGAAATAAAAAGCCTACATGAAAAGACTAGAGATTTGGAATTGGAAAATGACAACCTTAGGCAAGAACTAAATGGATTACAGCAATACTCTAGAGCCGATAATATTGTAATTACAGGGATACCTAACACGAGAAATGAAGTTTTCAAGCAAACGGCTGGAGCGATAGGAGTAGAATATAAGGAAGAAGATGTTAGCATAGCTCATCGAATTCAATCCTTTAATCAAGACGCCCCTAAACCAATTGTGGTGAAATTTGTTAGAAGAAGAAACAAGGAAGAGTGGCTGAAAGCATTCAGGGCAGCTGCTAGAGAAGATACTAAATGTAAATTCTATGTATAGATCTAGTGAAATCCGAGAAGATACGTTTCTACAAAATCTAGAAATATTTTTAAATAACTATAATGTACCATATCATATATTAGTTGGAGACATGAACCTAGATATATTAGAAGACTTCAATACAAAAAACGATAACCTAAATGCAATTAGTGAATATGGATTTATAAGTTATATAAATAAAACATCAAGAAAAGAAGGAATGTCAGCTTCATGTATAGACCATATAATGGTGAAACATGGCTTACAACCGAGAGACATCACTTCCTTCATTTTACATAATAAAATAACCGACCATTATCCTATGGGGCTACCAATGAATATTGACAATTATAATAAAAACCCAAAGAAACAATCGTTTACTACAAAAATGATTGACATGAACAAACTAGAGACTTTACTGAGACAGGTAGACTGGAACAATATGTACACGATAACAGAAGCGGAGCAAGCAACTCAAACTTTCGTAGAGACAATGCAAGAAAAAATACAGGAATGCACACAGATAAAACGACACTACATTACATGCAGCAAGAAGAAGCTAAAACCTTGGATAACAAGTGGTTTATTACAATCCAAGATGATGAGAGACAAAATGCGAAAAGATAAATTTATAAAATATAAAAATATATTAACTAAATTAATTAGAAAAACAAAAGCAAAATATTTCATAGAAAAACTACTTCAGACTGAGGTACACTCGTCACAAGTATGGAAAACTATTAACGAATGTTTAAATAGGAACAAACAAACAACTAATACTATAAATAAAATAAAATTGGAAAATATAACTTACACGGAACCTTAGGTCATAACAAACCAACTAAACAAATACTTTAGTAATATCGGAGCCATTTTAGCTAATGATATTAAATTCCTCCAGACGGATATAAATGTCACTCGTGTTTCCTTTATCCGATAAACCACGTTTGGTTGATTCCCTCCTTACGTCACCGGAGGTTAGGTTAACTCAATTACCGTTTTACTAAACATTTTAATAATTATAAATTAAATTAAATTAAACACTCTCACTTAAATTCACCTCACTAAATAATTAAAAGTTACTTTCAAAACACTACTAAATTCCACAACAATAATAACGTTTCATCAAAACCGATACATATAATAACGGACCTACCCTATTTCCTAAACAATCCCTAGCTAACAGGCAAAATAACAATAAAATTAAACTAAACAGGATAATACACGGGTCCTGTCACGGTCGCCATTTTGACACCTGGCGCACGGGCCTAAACGAGGATCGCGTCCGCACTACCGGGGAATCTCTTCGCCTGTCAGGACGTGACCAGCCCGGGGGCAAATTAAGGGGCTGACGTTGTAGTCACGGTCGCCACTTCCTCTTTGTAGAGAAGGAAGAAACTCCATGCTCCCTGGCTTTGACGTAATAATAATACAGCTGTTATGTGAGGAGTATAATAAAAATGTAGTGATGCTGAAGCGGTGAGGTTGGGAGTTAAGGATTTACTAAACAAAATCCCTTCTTATAAAAGCCAATACTCCAGGAGAGACTGTAGCAAGAAATTTATAGCTCCTCATCTGCATGAAAAGTACACCAAGCGAGTTACTGGTGGACGCATTGCTTCTTATACAGTCTTTAGCGACGAGTTCAATAAACTAAAGCTGTGTATAATACAGCCTAAGGTTGACACCTGTGCTACATGTGACAAGTTAGCGATGCAAATGAAAACTGCTCTTCAAAAAGAAGAAAATGAACTTGACGTTAACTTGACCATCACAAAAGTTTAGCGGATGATGCAAGAAAAAGGATAAAGAAATGTCTAAAATCACTGAACATTTATCACATATAATAACATTTGATTTATAGCAATGTCTTCCGACGCCTCAACTTGAGAATTCTGTTTCATTCTATAAAAGAACCCTTTGAACCTACAACCTAACAATATACGATTGCGTCGATAGTCAAACTTATTGTTTTTTATGGCATGAGGCGATGACTGGAAGGGTGAAAATGAAATTGGGTCTTGTTAGTTACAGTGCATCACAGTTGAGGTGAGCTCACAAATTTAAAAAAAAAAAAAAAAAAATTAATATAATTTGACAGTTGTCCCGGGTAAAACAAAATATCCATATTGTTGTTATGTGTTGACTAGCCTTACAAAAATCTCCATCTTATAAGAATCTTAATCACAAACTTATGTAACCCGGGCATACCCACATGGAGTGCGACACATCACATAGTCTAATTGAAACAAGAAAATAGAAATATCTAGTTCCGATCGAACATCCTCATAACTGGGCTCAGTTAATTTGCCAAGCTGGCAAGAAAAAGCCAATTATTGTCAATTGTGGCATTTGTTTCTTGATTTTTCGTCTATGCTGAATAACCAATTTCAAACAAGAAATTCGATCACTAATGCGGAACGATTTCAGTGGAAGACGGTACGATGGTTGAGATATTTAAAAAATTAACCACGCAACCCATACTACAAGACATCACTAGAGGAAGAAAAAACATTCAAGTGTGTTAATTTTAAGGGAATTGGCCGGACTTCGGATTCATTCCCCTCATCTAGGCATGAGACACCAAATCCTATTTCGATGGAGAAAAAGAAGGATCTGCTGGATCTATTACCTTTCATTTCCTCTGTATTCCGTCAGTTCTACAGGGAGCTGCCAGTGGCAGGAAAAGCCGAAACATGATCCCCGAGTGAAGCTTAAAAAATTTCTTGTTTCCGTCACAGTTTTTCAATTTATTGTTTTGTTTTTAAAGTTAATATCTATAACAACCCACCTATTTTTTTTTTTTTTTTTTTTTTTTTTTTTTTCAATTTTATGGGGAGGAAAACTTCACTTGCTTTATTATCTATTGAAACTTGTTTTAATAGTAATAGAACTGCTTAGAATCAAGAGGGTGAAATTGGTCAGGTGACAGTAGCACCGAAATAATTAGTGTAAAATTAGATATTTAAAATTTTACTTAAGACCTAAAAATTTAAATTTGTAATTTTTCCATCATTTTTTTAAAAATTGAACTTGAAAACATTTAAAATTAAAAGTTATCTATCTTAAAGACGGTAAAATAATGTGAAATATCAACTATTTGAATATGCCTATTTTATACAAAATGCTCCACTCTCAATTCCATACTACTAAAAACTCAGTTTTTATACTTAAAGTCTTTTACCCAGTGAGCACAGAACTATAGTTTCCATTACAAAAGATGTTGTAGCTTATAATAATGAAATAATAGAAGAGTATATAAAAACCCAATATATAAAAGTAATAAAAACCAGTATATAAAAAGTTAAGAAAGCAAGAAAGATGGATGACGAATATAGGAAAGATAGGCTTAGGAAATCAACAGGAGAAATTTAGTGATCAAGGGATGACGTCTTTCAAATAGCAACCACTATTTATACCGATTTGTATAAAGATTTTAATGAATGGAAGAAAAAACGGATTACAGAATAAACATAGAAAACTCAAACATAAATACATAGAAAAAAAAGAAGAAAACCTCTGGAGCCGATGGAATTACGTTAGAAATGATACAAGAAGGAGGAGTTAGCTTTTATATTCAACCAAGTCATTATAAAAAAGAAAGTTCCAAGACAGTGGTGCGACTCAGATATCATCCTACTACACAAGAAGGCAGCAAGGATGATATGAAAAACTATAGACCAGTTAGTCTAATGTCCTCAGTAGAAAAGTATTTGCAAAAGCTTTGCAGGGCAGAATGAAGGCTAATTATTACGAAATCTTGTCATTGGGCCAGGGTTTAAGCAAGGATTGAGCAGGGATCAGAAAAGCAATTTGCACAGTTGACAACTTACATGCCATCAAGCAACTGATGGAAAAAGCCAAAGAGTATCAGAAAATTATTAACAAAGCAATTATCAACTACTCAAAAGCTTTCGATTCTATGAACCACGAATTTCTGTTTCAAAAAGCACTAGAGGAACAAGAAGAAGGTGTGGATACCCATAAAATAGAGCTTATATGTTATTGGTATGGCAGATCTTGAGTAAAGTTGGAGAGCTATGGTAATTCCTTTATTTAGCAAGAGGGGTAAGACAGGAAGATAAGATCCCATTATCACCGGATGTATTCTCACAGGCTTTAGAAAAGACCTTTAAAATATTGAACTGGGATGAGAAATGTATGGGCTAAACTGAGCAAATTTAGATTTGTAGATGATGTGATATTCGCTGAATCTTTAGATGAAATTCATGTCATGATTCAGGAACTCAATGAAGAAGGTCAGCCAGCTGGATACACGTTAACAAAATAATATTTCTCTAGCCAAAGGAGGTCGAAGCCCAGAGTAGAGTCAGGTCTTGCTTCCTCCTTGGTCTTGCATCTACCTGTAAGTCTAACCCTCTTCTATCTAGGTTTCTTCTATTTTTTAAGTTCGCCATATTTCCCCGCCCTCACCAGTTTAGTCCAGCGTGCTCGGTAGGATGGATAGTTTCTAACTTTTAGAAGCTCCCCCAATTCTCCACACAGGGTTCGTAATATTCTTTTGATTTATTCCACTTTACCATAGGAAAATACAAAGCTGGCTTTGTCCATGTAATGTGTTTAGTTTTGTTGAAATTAATTAGGCTTGTGGTAGAGTAAGTTCTTACTTTACTATACCTAGTTTTTTAAGAGTAACTGTCATCGTATTGAATTAGCTTTCTCGGTATTCACAGTAGGTGCGCGGTGATACGTCATGTACGGTGTGGAGACGGTCAACTCTTTGGGAAGTTTCGAATCGTATGGTCCAGCCACAGTTTCGAGGCACACAATCTTACTTGCTTACTTAAAGAAACTATCATGCTGGTTATGAATACCTCTACCCCCCTTGCTGCGTGTCGAATGCTGGGTTTTCGAATACAATGCGGTAACCATATCGCCTTTTTCCTACGGGGAGGAGTCGTCAGTCTGCCGTCCCAACTCGTTCTAACTCGTTGTGTCTGTGAACTCCTAACTTTCTTTACTTTCGTGTGTGTTCTTTTTCTGCTTTCACCCATCTTTCATTTTCTTTCTATTTATTTTTCCTTTCTCTCTTTCTCTCCTCTCTTCACCCCCTGACTTCTATAAATCAAATCCTTTCCTTTTTCTCTTCACTTCGATTTTCCGAGTGTATTCTGAGCCACACGAGTGTGATCAGGTACCTCTTCTAACCTCTTCCTTATCCTCTTTCTTTTTTTTCCGTGTTCTCTTCTTATCTTTAATTCATCTTTTTCAGTTTATTCTTTGTCAGTTATTTAGTTTCCGGTGCGTGAGTACAGGTTTACTTTATCTATTTTGGTCTCTATCTTCTCTTACTTATTCTTCTTATCTGTCTCTATTTATTTTCACTCATTTATTTTTATAGCTATCTTGCCTCTTTATTTTCTTTTTTCTCTTCTTGTCCTTTTTAAACTAACTTTCTCTTTATTTTCATAAGTAATTATGAGTAAGGCTATAGACGCCAACAAGGGGGGCTCAACACCTTTTCACAGGCCCCGATGGGTCAGTGGATGGGTAACAGCCCCTATGAATTTGGCCAGTTCCCAAATCCGTCACCGTGGACCAGTTGGCCGATGAATCTTGGACCCCAAACGTAGCCCGGATTCAACCCCTACATGGGCATGCCACAAAGCTGGAAGCCTTTCCCCCTTCAGCAGATGATGATGACGACGCAGGGACAGGCACTGTCGCAGGCCCGGGCGGCCACGTCTGTCACTGTAGGGGAACCCAGGTAATGTGGTTCACACCCCTGCACTTTGTCAGGGAAATCTCTCTGGCACTAAGCCGGAGGATGATGATCAGCCCAAGAAACTGACAGCAAAACGCAGAGGTAGTCAAAGCTACGCCTCCGCAGTAAAGGAAGGTAGCTCTTCCAAGGGGCTAGAGTCCTCGACGTCTGCGAGTACCAACGTCAGAGGGAAAAAGGCAGACAAGAGCCAGACCAATCTGGTCAGGATTGGGATGTGCCTTCCAATTCTTGACGAGGACAACCCCAAGCGATGCGGAGATCCTCTACAACCTGAGGAATTTCAACCCTGGTCTCATCACCAGGGATTGGCGTATACTCAACGGTCGGAAAAACGCAACTGACAGAGGGTGGTTGCGCGTGTTAATCCAGGATCAATCAAGTTCCTGAAAAGTAGTCTTATTTATAACTGTGTCAGGTTCCAGGTGTCATTACTAGACAAGGGTAATAGCACTAAACCCACGGGGAACAAACCAGGGAGGATAAAGACAAATCCTCTAGGCAGGGAGACGGCAGCGCGGCCGTGAGAAATCTCCAGCGACCGAGGAGGGAGAATCTCACCTTTCCCCACTTGTCAAGGCATTAGACGAGGGGAAGGTTGATTGTGACCGATACCCCTCCTCCTCTTCCTATTGAAGAGGATACTAGCACACCGACTATGGACATGAAAGAGAACGAGGACTCTCTGTTGGGCGTCGACCAGGGTGTGGTAGGGGAGATCACCATCGATAGTAACCAATGAAGTCTCCTCTAAACGTCTTCCAGGCCAATCGTCAACATGGTTCCGCTGCCACCTCCTTATTCTGTAAAAGGGTGGTGGAACTTAATATCAACATTGGCCTGATTCAAGAACCTTATGTATATAAGGACTGGGTATTACTGGTGGTACCCTCTTTTCTTGTACTGACGGCGTATCGCCAAGAATTTGTATTGTGACTAAGAATATAAGAGCTTTAATAATACCCGCTTTCTGTAATAGGGACCTGGTAGCTATAAAGGTGGCAGACAGAGGAGGTAGCAAGGACGTTACATAGTACGTTACGCCAAAAGTAACGGACTTCCCCTCTTGGTAGGATGTGACGCAAACGTCCACAACCCAGTGTGGGGTAGTAGCCAACCGCCAACCCAAGAGGGAGAGCTCGCCTAGAGTATATAGTAAGTGCCAAGCTCTATATTCTTAACCGTGGAGCGGTCCCAACCTACATCACGGAGAGGAGAAAGGAGGTAATTGATATCACATTATGCCCACAAGATATAATGTGCAGAGTAAAGTGGACCAAGAAGAGAAGACCAAGAATATATTTCGGACCACAGACACATCCAGTTCTGTGTGGAGGACGCAGCTTCGCAGAATGTTTTCTATAGAAATTCTAGTTCTACAGACTGGAACCAATTCAGAAGACTACTTGAAAAAAAACTAGACACTATTGGGACGTTTCCAGACAGCTGGGAGGAAACTGAAGTTTCGACTTCAAACCTATCTAGTGCGATAAGGACAGCATTTGAAGATAGGTGCTTACTGAAGGCAAAGTCAGGCAAGTCTTCAGTTCCTTGGTCTCTTATAATATAGTAACAATAAACTATGAAATAAATAACAACTCAAGTAAAAATACAAATAGATTATGGACACAGGCAATAAAATAACAGGTCTTATCAAGACTTTGTTAAGAGACAAACTTATTTTTTTACTCAAAGTAAAGCGCCCCTAGGATCTCAAGATAATAAGTGAATATAATTGTAACGGGGCGATTATTGGTGATAGATTGATTGATAAAATGAGAAACGTGATTAACTTGGTACTAAAAATATATTTGAATTATTTACTAGGAGGGTCGGATAAAGAGTGCCCCTGGTCGTCTCTATGAGCAGGTTACCCTTCGGGACTATGACCCCGCGTCTGCACTTCCTCTTCGACCGATACATAATCATTTAGGGATTGCAAATCAATCGGTGGTCGTAGTTTCAACTGAAATAAATAATATTAGAAACTAGGTGGAAAGAAATAATAAAAATAACGATAAAGAAGAAAGAGAAGAAGCAATAAGGATGGCAAGTGGTGGTTGGGGGTAGGTAGTTAACCAGTCTCGACACGTAGCCGGAGCTCACCTCTCACAACCTAGTAATTCAATTTGATAATTGATCTCACCTGCCTTACGGAGAGTTTTTTCCTCCCTCTCTCAACAATTATCCCCTGGGGCCTCAATTTAAATCACGAAGCTGCTCCCTAAAACTCCTCCATTCAATTATCTGCCCCCAAGCTCAAATAGACGCTACTGTAATAACATATAACCTCGACAAAAATAATAAAAACGATGTATTTTCTCCCTCCTATATATTCTATCCTCTTTAATTCCTATGTAAATTCAGACCTACACAACGTTTTTACGGATTCTCTATGTAGCTATTGAAGGCGATTTCACCCAGTTCTTAGAGGAAAGGTAACCTTTAGATTTATAAAATCCAATAGATAAACTTTTGCTATAACACATAATACGTGTATACCTTTATATATGTATTATATAAAGGTATACGTCAGGCGACTCAACTTGACCGAAGATATATAAAAAGAAGAATACTCCTACAACTTAACTCGGGGGATGGTCAGGTGATAACAAAAACGAGTATAATTTCATATGCCAACGTTTCGACAGCTTAAATATGTTGTCATCATCAGGGCAACTATAACATACATAAACAGTGGATTTATTATAAAAAGGCGGCATGGCCAAAGAACAAGAGACAAAAAGAGATCAAAAGAGTAAAATGATTGAAGATAAAAAAAGTACTCGTAACTAACATCACATGAAGATTCAAGTTACTGCTCGGTCTTCTGGATCGCAGGTCATAGATTTCTCTGAATAACAAACTTCGTATCTACAATTACAATGTAGTCTTAACGCCAGCTTGGACCTGCGGTCTAGAAGTTTGGGGCAGCACCAAGCCTTCAAATTCCCGTAGTCTCCAAATCCTTCAGTCAAAAATTCTTCGAAAAATTACCGATGCTCCTTACTATGTTCCAACCTTACTCTCCATGAAGACCTGAACGTTCATTTTGTCCGAATCCTGATATCGAAATTCCACGAATCCTTATCCCATCATCCTAATCCTCTTGTACAACTCATGTCCTCTCAACATATTCCAGGTAACCCTCCAAGACGTCTTAAGAGGCAGTGGCCTAGATATCTACACTCATAGAATATATCATTATACATTAACATTAACTAATTATTATAATTATTATTGAAATATATTATTATAATCTAT
>KZ651280.1:358748-384922 GCA_001010745.2 Gerris buenoi
ATTTATTTATTTTTTTTTGCACACTTTCCCATCATAAGCACCTCACCTGACCCCTGACGGACCCCGTCTCACGGTTTTCTCCAAACAGTTCTACTTTCTAATTATTCTTTACCTCTTCCTCTGAAACTCCACTCATTCGCGTAGACTAGGAGTTCAATTTAAGTTCAACTATACACAGTTCTATATTATTATGCTGATAATGTAGCCATATAGCCCAAACCAGCGTCCGGCAATACTGTCGTTACTTGCATACTTGTCGTTCACTGCAAGTTATTCTTCTTATAATATTTTTAAATGTTTATACTGTACTCATGCCTTAACTCTACACTGGTAGCTCAACCTTGCCAGGTTCTAGGTACTCCGGAGCTGGATCTGCAGCTATTGCTTCTCCATGGACTAACTTCGCCAAAGTAGCCGTAAAAATCCCTCAATAAGCCGTCACGTCGTCGTCTAACCTTAGGATTTGGAGTCTACCTCCCAAACCATTTGCTAACATAAAGCTATCGACAACCGATAGCTCAGTTTCTCGGGTTTTTCACCTCTGAAATTTCAGAAACTGAACCAATTCGCTTGAAATTTGGTGAGTATATGGGAAGTGCTCAATTAAAAAAGTTAAATAGTGCCGATGTGCGCTTCCACCCCAGGGGTGGAAATTCCTTAGCTCAAAATAACCCCGGAAATCGGAAAAGTACCGGTGTGGAAATCCAACACATGACTTCCATGAAATAATGTGGTGTCAATACGTGAGCATTAGAGAACTCATTATTTACACCCATTTTCATGGAAGTGAAAAACACTAAAATGCCAAAATCTCCCAAACCGCTTGTCCGATTGTGCTCAAAAATTATAGGTAGGTACAATCAACCATATAGGACACATATTTATACATCCCAAAGAAAATTGAAATCAAATAAAGCCTACTGCAGTTATCGTTGACAGACCGATTTCGTGCATACGTGACTGTAGCTCCGAAAAGTCGTGAGCTTCGATGTTCGGGTTTGCGCCATCAGTTTTTTAACTCCCGTCGACTTCAAACTCTTTATCCAAGATCCTCCGGAAAATCATCGATATTCCTTTTAATGTCACTAACCTCCCCCTAGAACTTCTTTCTTCCAAACTATCCTAGATTACCAGATTACCCACCGTGCCACCTAAGGAGGTAGAGGCCTAGTGATTCGCTTATACATTTGCGATTGTTTACTAATAATTAATTACCACCTAACTAATACCCCCCCCCTATTTTTATTATAATTTTTGGCTTACTATAATAAGTTTGTTTATTTTTTATATTCTAAATTTTTCACGCCAAAAGGATTACTTAATGGACTGTAACCTTATCTTGTAATTCACCGTTCAAAAATGTATTAGTAACACTACTAACATTGTACCTTATGTAGTCGTGTCGGTCAATAAAAAGAAAAAAGAAAGCAATATACGAGTAATTTCTTTTATTTTATTT
Organism: Gerris buenoi; assembly: GCA_001010745.2. NCBI lineage: Eukaryota > Metazoa > Arthropoda > Insecta > Hemiptera > Gerridae > Gerris > Gerris buenoi. The sequence continues at coordinate 360,208 of KZ651280.1, forward strand.
ATTAATACGATTTAAATGTAAAGGCCCCCATACACGATCAAACTTACTTGACAAACTTGGCTTGTCAAGCCAGTTTGACAAGTAAGTTTAGTTTGACCGTGTGTGGGTGAAATTTGATAGTTTGGTGGCTTGATGTGGTGTAAACTGGGCATCAAACTTACTTGGCGAACTTTTGATCAAACTTGCTTGACAAACTAGTTTGACCGTGTATGGGGCCTTAAGAGCAGCAAGCAAAGTGGCAACTTATTATTATTTTCATAAAGTGATGCCAGCTCATAACATGTTATGATAGAGCCAACTGAAGTTCCTTTATGAAGAGATTGATGATAGTGCTAATGGAATACGATTTAATTTCGTAGTCGTCACATTATACTGCATACCTTTCGTAAATATGGTCAAATACCTCAGTAAAGTACTATCTCTCTATTAGTGATTTTCTAATTTCAGAGGTTTCCTTAAATCTTTTTATTTCATTGATGCAGTTCTATAACGACACCTTATTACTATTGAGATTTTTATCTATGAAATAGACTAAGTAGGAAATAACTCCAGAGGCGTTTTGAGAACTGTAAAAGAACCGGTTTTTTTATATAAAAAAGATGGCGAAAACAAGAGCGAGGCAGGGGAGACATCAACTTCTATACTTTTAACACGCCTTGAAAACCTTTCAAAGTAGAACTCCTTTCTCCTGTAAATAACCCTATGAACGTCGTAAAATAATAAAGATTTTGCCAAAAGTCCCTCGCCTCCTAGAGTCGCATTATTATTTATGTAGATATAAAGTTGTGTCCCCCCCCCCCTTTTTTTTAATAAAGATGTCGTTGTGGAGGGGAGTGATGAGACAGGAAAGTTTAATACGAATAAGTTGTTAGTATAGCAAAGCAGAGGGGTAATGAAAGAGGGCTGCCTCCTCCGTGACCGGAATCCCCATACCCTACAATTCTCTTCAACATTTGCCTCTTCTTTCCTACACTTTTTTTTGTTAATTTTTCCCATCTTTTTTCTCGAATAAAGCTTAAAGGGTGCAATCCAGAAAAAAAGTATTAAAAAATCCACTGGTTAATCGAATTAGAAGACAGAAACAGTCGAAGCGGAACGGATAAAAGGGTGGTTTTTTCCTTCTTTAGCATTTTAATTTCGACTGGAAGGAATGGGTTCTAAGCCGTTTCAAATTTATCTTGAATTCTCCTGGCAGAATACACAACCGAGATTAGCGCATCCGAGGTCTCTTCTTTGTTATCTCATGAGTAAGACATGTACGAAGCGAACGTAGAATAGAACTTTAATCCTATTTTTAAAATTATTTGTCTTAGCAAACACATTAAATCTATACTTGGAAGAAACGCCCTAAAATTCAAATCAATAAACTCAATAATTAATAGGAAAAAGGACAAACAATCACGAGAAAACAATGATAAAAAAAAAGAAAAAATAATAAATAAATGGTAAGCGATTTATGATAAATTATGAATAATTAATGTAATAAATAATATTCACGGGGGAAGGGTGTAGTATTTCGATGGAATTGAGTTGACTTTTTTCAATATGATATTAAAATTTATTTAATAAAAATTAAATTAGATTAGAAGCATAATAAAGTATGTAGCCAAATATGTATACATTTTAATTGGCTCTTACGTGCCTTAAAATTTAAAAATAAATTTATTTTCCTTGCTCCATTAAATATCAAAATCATTTATACTATTGCAACAATCAGGAAAACACAGTACTATGTCTTGGCTGTTTATTGCTAGGGTAAAAATCAGCTGCTAATATTAAAATAGGCAAACTAACGGCTGTTAATTACCTTAGTGTCATTTTTTTTTAAAGTTCTTTCTTAAATAGCAAGGCTATTCTTTTCGTTACCTATTTGAAGTATATTTATTAAGTTATTTAGTACACTATAATAATATGTTCATTTTTTAAATTTATTTTTATAAATAGTTATTGTTAATATATTTTATTTTAAAATGTAATGAGAACTGCTCGACTCTATTCATCGATTGCTTCTATTAGATAACTAGATCGATTATTTTAATTAACCAACAACGCAAATACTTGTAATTACTAAAGCAGCGTCCTCATCCATATGCTAGACTAGGAAAGCTATATTTTAAGGCAATTTAATCAAGAACTACCTTGTGCAATCCAATTATTATATTTATTACTGAGCTCCTTTTTTTATTTTTCCCACGATTATACATATACGTCTATATTTTTTCTATGTTACTCTCGTTTGAATTTTTATAGTACTTCAAACAATAAAATTAATACACACACACACATATATATATATAGATTACCCACCGTGCCACCTAAGGAGGTAGAGGCCTAGTGATTCGCTTATACATTTGCGATTGTTTACTAATAATTAATTACCACCTAACTAATACCCCCCCCCTATTTTTATTATAATTTTTGGCTTACTATAATAAGTTTGTTTATTTTTTATATTCTAAATTTTTCACGCCAAAAGGATTACTTAATGGACTGTAACCTTATCTTGTAATTCACCGTNTTTTTTTTTTTTTTTTTTTTTTTTTTTTTTTTTTTTTTTTTTAAATTAACTTTTAAAGATTTTATACAGTCACTAAGGTAGGTTTATGAATTGATTACGCAATCAATGGGAGAGATTTATACACCTACTAGTACAGAAATGACATATAATGGATACACAAATATTTCAAAGTTTGTAAAGAGCAACAACAAGACATACTAACGACTGGAGTGAAGATTATACCTTGATTCCCCGGGGGTGGCTCGAGTTGGGTTAATCGTTGTCGGGATAACGCAATCGGGCAGGTGCTTCCTTATTAGTGTTCCTTTGTGGAGCGGATGACGTTTGCAGATGGGAAGTGACCACGGCGCCACTTCTTGCTTTCTGCTTGGCACAGGCGCCAACAAGAGGTTTTCAGATCCAGGAAAGATTGAATTCATCCTCTATGTTGAAGTTCTCTGTTTGTTTCTCGATCTCAATTGCCGATATGATTAGTAATATGACGTAAATATCCTTGTGCGTGGGCTTCCTTTAGACGGCCAGTCTTAGAGTATCGTTGGTCTTCTTCGACATCAGCACAAGAGGCATTCCTTCTCTTCAATTTCTATTGTAAATTGAATTTTTCTATAAAACGAATTGATATGACAGAGAAAATTATCGAAAGGCTGTCTTCCGTTTTTCCATAGAGAAAAATATCATCCATTTATCTTCACCAGCAAGACGGTTTCAGACATAGGCGGCCGAAGGCTCTGCCACCCACCCTTTGAGGTTATCAAGATATCAAAAATCTAACTACAAGCTTCATTCCCAATTTTAATGCTGGACAATTTGAGCCCTATTTTAACTTCCTGTGATACAGGCGCCATTTCAATACAACGTTGTTGGCAGTTGAAATAGGGCTCAAATTGTGCAAAATTAAAATTAGGAATGAAGCCTGCATTAGATTGATATCTTGCTGAGAACTAATAACATTTTTATTTTAATGATTTTCCTCACCTCAAAGGGCGGTAGAGCCTAAAGAAATTACTGAATATAATGCGTGTAATTTTTTTTTTTTTTTTGCATAAGGTATTTACACTAAATTATTAATTTGTGTGAACATTATAATTTATTTCTTTATGTTACAGATAGCTTAACAACAAAGGTGATGACGATAGAAGAATCGAAGTTGAATAACAAACTATTAATAAAAAAATATTTTATGTTTACATCCGTGGAGGAATTTGTGTAGAAACTTTTTTTTTAATAATAAAACCTTTGTTATAAACTATGTTTTGCAATTCTTCAATCTATTTTCTGACTTAAATTAGATTATTTGTGTTGTATTTATTTAAGAAGTTATTTTCAAGAATATGACGTATCGCTTGAGGTAATTTATCGAAATTTGATAGTCAGTCAAATTAAAGTCATTCAGACTATTTCGATACCAATAAAAAACGAGCTAAGTAACACCCTGCTTATTCTAGACCAGTTTACCACATTTTGCAGGACTTGAAAATGTACAATAGTATAGTTTATATTGTATATAGTTAAGTACCATGTTAGTTCTATATCTTACATTTCGAAAAGCATTTTCAAATACTTTAAGGCTAACAAAGCTAGGAATCTGGGGTTAACATCAAAGATCCTCGTTTAAACAATTATAATAGAAATGCATGAATTCTTTTGAGCTCTTAAGAAGAGGGAAAGCTCTTATAGAAAAGAGATAAAACATATAATTAGATAACAAGAGAGCATCTTAAGAGTTCTGGGTATCATATATGTATTAATAAATCTTATATGCATGATTTAATTGTAACCACAAGAATAAATTGTAAGTGTTTCAAAACAACTATGATTTGTGTATTCTTATTTTTAATGTANTTTTTATTTTTTTTAAATTAATAAATTCCTTTATTTATAATAAGTTACAATGTTTGGCTATACTTGACATTTCGGAATAATAACTTCCACTAGAGGGTGGATGCCCTGTGCTGTGGAAGTCAGTCTGTTCAGTACATTTAAATTTCATATAATTATCTAAATATAGCTGGAGGTATGATGTCTAAATAAATAAAGATTTTACTAGATGGTCAGTAATGTGTTGTTACGCGTAAATAGAGTAAAAGATAAAATAAATATATATAAATATTCTATATCGAATATGTATATGTATGTATATATTCGATAAAATAAAGTTATAGTAAACATTCTAAAAGATTAGTTTGAGTAGAGATATTTTAATCAGTTATTTACATTATTTGTTGTAACCTTATACATTGTTGTAAACTTATACATTAGTTTAATAACAGTATTTTTCCTGAATCTATATCCAGTAAAGATGAATATATTTCAATGAAGCCAAGAAAACTGCATTTGGTTTAGATTTTCGTGTTAGTTCAAGTTATTTTGTATAAGTAAAATTAAAAGTATATTCATTAGTTTGCTTAAATTGTTATTGCACATTTCTTGCTCTCTAAAAGCTAATCAATAGAAATCAAAATCACTCTGATAAATTATTAATTATGGTATTGCGTTTCTAACGATTTTTAAGGAGACGTATTTATTTGCGCGGAAACACCATTTTCGGTGCGTTGTCAGTAAACGCCGCGAGGTTTGGAAGGATTTTTTTCATGGGCTTTCTTGGTTCTTCGGGTTCGAGAGCTAGGTTGTTGTAAATAGGAAATAAAAAAAATTGGAAAATCAACCCAAATTAATTGCAAACTCCACCAATTTTGAACAAATAAAACCCCAAAAACGGCTTTCCCAAAAATAACCTATTCCTTGAAGTCGGTTGAAAACCGAAAATTAATAATTGAAAAATTCCTAAGATACTGATGTAAATAATTACCAATCCTCTATACCATTTAAACTTGGCTCAATGGCACAACAATTATAATTTGGTTAATAGCATGGATGAGTTTGTTGGCTTGAATAAATCCTCATAAAAAGTTAAAAACGTCTGCTGTTCAAAACTTTAAACATGAAACGTTCTAATTTATTATTAAATAGTAATTTTGAATAATAAAAGAAAGTATTTTCTAATCATTTATTATATAAGTTTAATAACGAAGTAAAAATGAATATCTAATAAAATATCTATAAATAAATCTCAAGCCTGAAAGGAGAATTGTGTCCGGGTAGTGCGGTATGATTTCCTAACTTCGTTCCAGAATCAAATCATTGTTTCTCGATTAAGTTGATTCAAATATTTTATAGTTGATAAATGCCACAAAATGTCCGCTTACTCGGTAATGAATAACAGTATTACCTACACTCTGACCTCATAAATCAATCACCGTGGTCACGGGTCGACTGTCCCCTCCTCGTCGTTCTCTTGACGTGCCCAAAGCTTCTATGCCCCTCTCTGGTTTGATAAGGGCGGACCGTGGAGGGATTCACCACTTGATTCTTTTCTAACATTTTAAGGCTAACAAAGCTAGGAATCTGGGGTTAACATCAAAGATCCTCGTTTAAACAATTATAATAGAAATGCATGAATTCTTTTGAGCTCTTAAGAAGAGGGAAAGCTCTTATAGAAAAGAGATAAAACATATAATTAGATAACAAGAGAGCATCTTAAGAGTTCTGGGTATCATATATGTATTAATAAATCTTATATGCATGATTTAATTGTAACCACAAGAATAAATTGTAAGTGTTTCAAAACAACTATGATTTGTGTATTCTTATTTTTAATGTATTAGAGTTTTCTTTTGAGTATACTATGAAATAGTGACAGGTATTTGTCTTTTACCGTTAACATATAAAATTAGAACACTTAGTACTCTACTGTCGTCAACGAAACCGCCTTAACCCATTCAGTGCGAATGAATCCACTGTGGATTCATGCCGGTCTAAAGGCCCCCATACACGATCAAACATTTTGTGCAAAAGTTTGCGCAAACCTGATGTCGGGGAAATTTAGTTAAAAAATCATGTTTGCGCAAACATCAAGCAGCCCCATACATGGTCAAAATGTTTGCNTAAAGATTCTTCTACTTATAGAATATAATTTTTTTTAGAATATAATTTTATAATCCTTGGGGAGGTTTTCTGACAAAACAGGTACAGTAAACAATTATTTTTAGATACCAAAATAGACACCTAAAAAACGCAATTTTCGGTGTTAAACCCCCTTTATTTTGGGGGGGGGGGTTATTCCATACCCCCACACCCCCAATAGTGTTAGCCCCTCAAATATATTGCTCTAGAGCCGTATGGTTTCAGAGCAGCTTCAGCGAGAGCTCAATCTTCAAAGTCTTTTAACAGGTTAGCAGCTACTGGTGACGGAGGTCTACCCATAGACGCAAATTTTATCTGCTTGCAGCGTTCTCCTTTGAATTTGAACTATCTAGATTTGGGACAATATTATTTAAATTGCGCTTTGTTTTCACATATCTTTCTTCCTATGATAGATATGTAGTCTGTCAAACTACATCAGCTTTTATCTTATAGTCACAAAGTTTTGGAACAAGTTGACATTAATACGTACGAAACATAGAGATGCTAAGTAAAGTAGTAAAATACCACTGAATAGTAAATTAAAAACAGAGATTTGTATCAAAATATATCATATGGAGATTGGAGATGTCTACAGGTAGGCGGTTTAAAAACCTAGTGGCAGCCCAACATTTAAAATCCCTGAGTGAAAATAAATACAAACAAAAATTAAAAAAACATAGATATATCTTTGTGTTTGTTTGTACGTATATGTTTGTGTGTTTGACAAAATATTGTGTGCGCCAGCCAGGCTCACTTAAATTCTAAACCTATTTTTGTGCGCTTCCTATTTATTTGATGTAGCTTTCGGTCTATAGATGAGCATCAATTTGAAGAAGATGAATTGGAAAGCGCAGTATAATTATATGGTTCGTTACCGTGTAGATGTCGAACATTTCATCATCTCGCTTCCTGTAGAGTCGTAGTTTAGATTCTTCTGAGAACAATTTCCCACATTAAAAACAAATCTCTTTTAAATTGAAAGCATCAATTTTTGAACGAGTCGAGTTCGCAGGCACAGTTAATGATTTAAAAACCGCTGGTGATTGGATTTCCTTTGTTTCTTGTTGCTATCTAACAAGAAATCTCCCTTCCCTGAAGGGAAGGAGAGTCAGTGCATCGATCACCGGCACAAATGCAACTAAAATGGTGACAGGAGGCTGCCCCCAAGGCAGCTGCCTTTCTCCTCACCTCTGGTGCCTGGTGATGGACGGACTTTTGAGGAGGATGTCAGAAGGAGATTTTTATTTTCAGGCTTATGCAGATGATGGACTAGTCCTTGTCAGAGGCAAGTTCCTGAGTACCTGCTGTGAGAGGATGCAACTAGCTTGTAGGATCATTGAAAAATGGTGTAAGGAAGTACGACTCTCAGTCAATCCGGCCAAAACTGAGATGATAGTCTTCACTAAAAAGAGGAAACTTGTGGATTTCAAAGCGCCAAAACTATTCGGTCAGGAACTTACATTGGCAAAAAAGGTGAAATACCTAGGAGTAACCTTGGACTCAAAGCTATCCTGGAAATCACATTTAGACAAGGCAATGGAAAAAGCGACGATTACCTTCTGGCAACTCAAACAAGCAGTGGGGAAATCTTGGGGGCTTTCCCCAAAGATTCTCAAATGGCTCTACACAGCGGTTATCAGGCCCAGAATTCATTATGGAGCCATTATCTGGTGGCCTTGGACTGAGGTGTCTAGCTCGTCTAAGGGGCTCAGTAAGGTTCAAAGGTTGGCCTGCAGGAGTATAACAGGAGCGATGAGGACTGCCCCCACTGCGGCCTTAGAGGCATTGGTAGGACTCCCTCCACTTCATGCATGGATTAAAGGAGAGGCCATTGCATCTTTTGTGAGACTTAGAGACAATGGTCAGTGGCAAGGAGGAGAATCCACAGTGGGACACTTGACGTTACAAAGGATGGCTGAATCCAAGATCCCACTCATAGGGATTCGAATGAAAGGAATTGAATATCAGCTAAAGCTGAAGAAGAAATATAAGGTCGAAATCCCATCACGTGCTAGATGGGAAATAGGGGAAATTAATTTTGACAGGGAGACTCTAGTGGCATACACTGATGGCTCAAAGAACGACAAAGGTATGTCAGGGGCTGGACTGTACTTAGAAAGATCCGGCACCCAAGAGAGCTTCCCACTAGGTTCATTCACCACAGTGTTTCAAGCGAAAATCTACGCCATCCTAGAGGTAGCGAGGAAACCAGAGGTGATGGAGGCAACATATAAAAAGGTAGCCATATGCTCAGACAGTCAGGCAGCACTCCACGAACTTGGCGCCCCAAGTGTGGAGTCAGCACTGGTTAAAGAGTGCCAGGAGACACTAGAGCTACTGGCAGAGAGAAAGGAGGTCACAATGCTTTGGGTCCCAGGGCATACAGGGATTCCTGGGAATGAGAAAGCAGATGAAGTGGCGAAGGTAGGAGCTTCCATGCCATTCTGTGGACCAGAACCCGCCGTTGATTGGTCAAGAGGACAGGTGAGGTCAGCCATCAAGGCGTGGATTTGGGAGGAAGCAAGGAGGGCATGGAGAGGAACGGATGGCTGTAGGCAGACAAAAATGCTACTGCCTGATCTAGACAAAGGGAAAACCAAGTGGCTTATGAGATTAGGTAGACCCAATCTAAGAAATATGGTTGGAGTCATGACAGGGCATTACCAGCTCAGAAGACATCTGGTACTATTAAAGATTGAAGACGACCCCACATGTCCATTGTGTCGGCTTGAAGAGGAGACAGCCTTCCACTTTGTGGGAGTATGTGAAGGATATGGAAGACTACGTTTTCATGTTTTAGGAGCAGGGGAAATCAGGGAAGAGGAGTTTGTCACACTAAAGTGGCAAGATATTCTCTCCTTTGTGACCCAAACAAGGAAGTTCGAGGGTAATTCTGTAGTGGTTCGTTAGGTGTGAGTCACTGGGGTTGGCAAAAAGGACCCGAATGTGGTCTACTTGCTAGGCCTGGCCTCCCCGCCCCCTTACTACTACTACTATCTAACAAGGTTTTTAACCTCTTTCTTTAAAAATCGTCTCTTTAAAAATTATCACGTCGCCTTCACTGAGATCACTGTCACAAATAAACAAACAATTAAACTTACTTTTAGACGTTCTTCAGCGAATACATACGAAAAATCCAAACAACAGCATTACCTGTAAAATAAGCAAAGCAGATTAAGAAGTATAACATAGTATGTTATGCACGAATTTACAGGAGATGCCCCTTGAACTGGTGTTTAGGTCAATTTTAATTATACTGCGCTTTCCATTTCATCTTCTTCAAATTTTTGATGCTCATCAATAGACCGAAAGCTACTTCCAATAAATAGGAAGCGCACGAAAATAGGTTTGGAATTTAAGTAAGCCTGGCTGGTGCACACAATATTTTGTCAAACACACACTAAGATATATCTGATTTGTTTTTGTTTTTTTCGAATTTGGTTTTAAAATAATCTGAAACGGATTTGTTCGTATTTATTTTCTCTAAGGTATTTTTAAATTTTGGGCTGATACTAGGTTTCTAAACCTCCTAATGTGGACACCCCCTCATCAAAATAAATTTGACCCAGTCCAATTCACGACCAAGTCGTGAATGGACTGCTTTTACGCTGCAGTAATTGAATATTCGTTACTTAGTTAAAAGTTTAGTTGTGTTCTAATTTTAACAGCCTCTTATCTATCTAGTTATTACTTCGGTATACATTGGTGGCAGCGGTTCAAGATGGGACCAAAGAAAGCGAAGAAGAAATTACGAATGGAATCATATTCTTTAAACTATCCCAAGCTTATGCGGATTTTGAATTTCTAATATAGTTGCAACGTCACGGTTTAACAATGAGACAAATTTTAGCTCTGGCTTACATATCCTTAGTAGGATCAATTGGAACATCTTTTTCAGGCTTTTCTAAGAGAATCTCTGAATTAGAACCTCACGTCCCAGCTGATAAGCAATTATACACGAGTTGTTTCATCCCTAGCTAATGACATCCCTCATCTTACTACTGAATCGCGTTGTGTCAAAGGCGACCCCTCCGCCCTCCACTGACGAGCCTCTAACTGAACTTGATAGCGTGCCTTGCCCCTCCTACGCTCGCCCCTCCTGACACCTTTTGTGGATGATTCCTCGGGTTCGAAGGGAATGTCTACTCTCTAACATGTCACGGAGAAACCGAGCGCATACCATTCTCGCTCTACCTTGTACCAGAATAATACTAAAGAACAAAAATTACGGAAGATCCAAGGAAGTGCCTCTCAACGCTTTTAAGCTGTTACAGAAAGACCTTAGTGAAGCCACACTTCTCGCGCCCCGAAACGCCTCGTAGCGCGTTTGTCTTACTGTCGACGCATCGGTGTTGCAGTGCAAAGCACGACTCCCAAGTAGTATCACTCGTCTTCTTCTCAAAAGGTCAAAAACTGTTAAGCAGTTCCAACCCCTTCTAGAAGGCCGGGAATTCGTGAACTTAATGGATCATAAGCCTCTAACATCTGGACTACATCGGCCAGTTTATAAGATATCCAATACATTCCTGACGATCAGAATACTGTTGCAGACGCTCTGTCGCGAATGGGGGCAGTATCACCATCTCCATTTTATCCAATACAAAAGTTTTTTTTACCGATATCTGCTTACTATGCACCGGTATACTCAATGGATGGAGGCCATTCTACTAATGGAAATCACAGCGTCAGCTGTATCAGAAGCGTTTCTACCATTCGCAAAGTAACGGTCTCGTCAAGAGGTTCCATTGATTCTTTAAGGCTTCACTAATGGCTGGAATGGTCCAGCCAAGCAGTCGTGTTGCAACGCACATGTTGCCCGCTACAATGCTAGGACTTCGCACGGTTGTTCGAGAGGACATATGCGCTGCCTCTTGTGAGCTGGTCTTCGGACAGTCCCTCCGACATCCAGGGGGAGTTCTTTGCACCTAAAGCCGCTCAACCTCCACCTACAGCCGAACTCCTCCAACACCTGAAAGAATATCTGAGAAGCTGCCGACCAACCCCGTTTCGCTCATCGTAACCACGCCAACCATTCGTCTGAAAATATCTGGACAAGGCCACCTACGTCTTCCTAAGAAAACCTCCCCTTTTACTACCCAATGAGGGACCCTTTCTAGTTCTAGACAGGGTCAATAAGACCCTCTTACTGGACATCAAAGGGAAGGCTACTAGAGTGAGTAAGGACCGGGTGAAACCGTGTCATCTCCTCATCGAAGAACATCACACCCCTACAGCGGAACCACAACCAACGCACACTACACCCAGCTCAAATTTCAGCAGATCAAATTCCTTCTTTAATTGTGAAAGGATTTCCCCAGTGCTTACCTCCCTCTGGAACTCAGCTCTTATTGTTCCAGTCCATAAGAATGGTCCTCTATCTTGCATTTCTAACTACCGTCCAATCTCTATCTGCCATATGTTTTCTAAAGTAGGTATATTAGAGTGTAATTCACTGCCACCTGCCACCTCACTCCTCATGTCAATCCAATGCTGACTCCTTAACAACATGGATACCTCCCCATCCTATTTCGTAGCCTAGTATCTTTTCTTTCTAGTTTCGGTCCTGTGGCAGCTCAAGGTCAGCAAGTCGACGCTGGTCTACTTTAATTTTATCAAAGCTTTTAACAGAGTTTACCACTGCATACTATTATCCAAGGTAGAAGCACAAAACTTCCATTATTCTCTAATAACATGGTTCTGTTCCTATCTCTCTAACCGTGCCTTAAAGTTCGTATTAAGTTACATCGCATCCTCTGGTGTACATCAAGGTTCTATATCCTTGGTCCCCTTCTTTTTAATATCTTTATTATGATCTTAGTCGCAACATCTCATCCAATGTTCGACTCTTTGCTGACGATCTTCGAGTGCATAGGACCATCATATCTCCTTTGTCCTGTTACATTCTCCAAGCTTGCATTAATCTTATAGCTACTCGGGCAAATAATAAAAATATGTCCTTTATATTCGTAGATTGTCGGACCTAAGTCTTTAATGTTGTTATAATAATGTCATAATCTCTATTTACATAATTTATATTTAATTAGCTAATTCAAAGACTGTATACTTATATAATTATATTATACTCGTATTAAAGAGCACCTCACTCATGGTGATAGCTGTAGAGGGCTCTTTAAAAAAATGATTTTTAACCCTTATTAAGAATAGTAATGCATTGGAAAAATGTAAGATTTTTTTTTTTTGGGGGGGGGGGAATATATACCTACATCATTTTGCCTCGAAGCACCAGATCACTTAACTAAATATAAAACATGTATTATAATACATTTAACAATTAAATATTTATTAGGTACTTAGATTTCACTAAAACCAAAATATTAATAATTAAAACAAAATAAGTGAGGTAAGTTATTTGATACAAAATAAACATAGTTTTACCAACTAGTTTCGTAAAATTTATTGACATTATCAGAGTTAAATACTATTATGGATTATACTAAAATTACAATAGTGAGTTTAACATAGTAGTTTCACAAAAGTGACTTAAAGGAACTAGATGTAGAACTAAGTTTTAAGGGAAAAGTGCTCAAGATAGGGACAATATGGAGTTAAGGAGATTAACATTAAGTGACCAGATAAAAGAGTGTACATTCAGGCAACTGAAAAACGAAGATAACAATTTTCATTTTTAAGTTTTAGGTAGTGTTAATACTACAGAAAGTTAAAATTTTAACTGTCTATTGTCTTAAATATCGACTGCTAGACTTGTAGATAATTGAAAGCTTTATTCGGTACTAGGTATTGTTACTGACAGAGGTAATTATTTTTCAGTGTAGCTCAGTTGGTAGAGCGCTATACTGGAAATATAGAGGCGCGTCGTTCAAGTCCCGGCGCTGGAGTCTATTTTTCTCTGTCTGTCTCTCATTGTTAATAATAATTATTATTTGATTTAAATTAGAAAAGCAAAAACAATTTAAATCACATCGACAATAAAAGAACACAATACGTTAATGTATATGAGACTAATAACCGATCACCTCATTAATCCTAAAAATAATATAAACCATTAAGTTAGAAAAGGATTTTTTTTTTAATTAAAAATTTTATAATAGTAAAAAAACTTTGTAAAAAATTACCTTAATATTTTACTTACTTCCTCTGATAAATCCAAACAAACCGTTTCCATTTAAGCAAGAATAGGACCATTAAATGGATTTATTAGTCTCTAATGTCACAACTTATAAAACTCAAGCACAATCCCACTAATACGATCAATACGAAAACAAAAACCCTTCTAATCGTCCTCCTCAAATATAAATAGAATGTGTATTGATAATAAGACCAAGCATAAACTTATTAACAATACTCCTTCCCCTGAAATTTACGGACTAGTCAAAATTTACATACCAAATAATCCACTCAGACCTTTTACCTCATAGCATGTAAACTCTCCCACTTACTACTTATCGTACTACTGAGCGCTGAGCGTAATGCAATAAAGATTTAATATAAGCAAATAGTTAATCCTGATGAGTTGATAGTATGAAAGGATGATTGAATTCAGTTCGCTATCGGGCACGGTAGATAACGCACCTTTAATTACCTCTTTTGGGAGTGCTCTTTGATACTACAGTTGAACTTGTTTCGAGTTGTGTTATTGCCTAAATAGTTCAATTCCGAATTTCCGCGCACAATTTACATACCTCTATGTCTGAAGAATTAAGACAGATGAAAGATACTATAGATTCCTCCAAAGATTTAGTGGATGGACTAAACTCTCGTTTTACCATCTTTGAAAGTAAGATACTTGCGCTTGAAGGAATAGTTGTCAGTTTGGAAAAGGAAAATAGTTCACTTAAATATGATATTGATTCTCTCAAATATGATGTAGTCTTTAGTCTTAAAACATGAAAAAAACTCTGATTTAATTAAAAAATTAAAGATCTTAAGGATATCTATGAGATTAAAGAAGATCCATAGAGTCTCAAAATGAATATGCTCGCCGTGATGATCTTTTGCTTGTTGGTATCCCCGAAGCTAAGGGTGAGAACTTGAGAAGTACCTTACAATATTTGTCCGCAGTGTTAAACATTCAGCCCGATGATGCTGACTTCAGTGTGGCTCATCCGAATAAGGACCCTAGTCTACACAAATCAATCGTGATAAAAATTTACCCGGAGATTAACGAGAGATGTCTGGTTAGCTAAGTATAAAGATCTTGCTAAACCTTATGGTGCAGCTCCAGGAATATCTTTAAAATTAATTTCATCAAACCTTCCTGAAGGGCGATTCTTCTTGACAGAAAATATGACCACAATTCAATAACAACTATTTAATCTTACAAGGAAACCCGCTTTTGAGAATGGCTACACTTATTGTATGAAGGGCCAACTATAAAACGCAAGTAGGAAGGAGTCATCGGAATCCTCCTTTTGTCATCAATCATCAGAAACCTAGCACATTTCAAGCTCTTATAAGTCCATGGTGTTCANCATTTTTTGCTCTTATCTAAAAAAAACTCCTAAATTCGTCAAAGGCTCTCCTCCCAAGTTATTCGTCTATTTGCCTCTATATCTGTTTCCATACTTCCAACACACATCAGACTTCCTAAATATATCATTTCATTTTACATTTATATTTTCGTGTTTTCAATTATTTCTATATATTCTTTATCTACGTCTTTCACTACATTCAACCATATAATTTTCGTTGTTGACTGATTTACATCTAATCCTACGTCTTTAGTCACTATACATAATTCCTTTAGGATAACTCTCGCTTCTTCTTGGTTCTTAGCTATAATTACTATGTCATCGACAAATTTTAGAATGTTGAGACATTTTCCGTCAATCATTTGCCACGTCCGTCCCAGTTCAATTTTATCTGTTCATCTTCCAAAATTTCAATAAATAATTTGCCGGATGACACGCCTCATTGTTTTACACCTTGATGTATTTCTACATTTCTTTTCTCACGACCTACATTTACTTTCATAGTTGCTCCGCTATAAATAAATTTAAAAAGTTTGACATATTTTTCTTCCAAGCCACTTCCGCGCATCGCTTCATACATCCTAATTTGGTAAACTGAGTCTAATCCACAAAGATTAGAACCGAAGGAAAATTGTAGTCGCGGGCCTTCCTGATCAATTGCTAAAACGAATATATGGTTCACCGTTGCCATATTTCCTCTGAAACCCGTCTGTGAAATATCAATTGTATTATCAATTCTATGACTTATTCTTCTTGTTATCACAGACATAAAGACTTTATACATAACTGTCAGAAGACTAAGTGGTTGGTAGTTATCTAAGTTTAGGATATCACCTTTCTTATCCAATAATATTTACTGGGTTTGAAACCGTATGCCCGGTATTTTATTTTTCTCTAAGCACAAGTTAAATAAGTTGCTTAGTTGCTCTGCCATACTGATTCCTCCCGCTTTAAGCTCCTCTCCTGTCAATCCATCCTTTCCCCGGATTTTCCTTTTTTCTGTTCACAATACTTCATCTAATAATACTTCCGGTATATTTATCTTTGTTCCATAAGAACGTTTGCAATTGTTATATAAGGTTGATCTTCTGTTATATTTACCTTGTACAGCTCTCTATAATATTTGGCTATGACATCTGCAATATCAATCTTTTCTCTTATTAATTTGCCCTCATTGTCCTTTATGCCCACAATACACTTTCTCCCTACAGCCTGGCTTCTCCAATACTTCATAATACTTTAACTTTCTTACTATTACTCCATATTTTTATCTTCTTTCTAATTATCTTAGATAATTCTGCATATTCCACTTTACTATCCGCACGATTTTTTTATTTTCTTATTTTTTCCATTATTTTTTTGATTTCCCCAGGAACTGACTGCCTTGTGATTGCTACCGATATCGATACATTCATCCACCTCTATATCTGAGATTAAGTCCCTTCTGTTTGATAATATAAAATTGATTTCATTTTTAGTAAACCCATCAGGGCAAACTGCAACAACCTGGTACCTCGATCGTTTCTACTTCCATACCCGTGCTGTCTAATCGCTTCATAGTCTGCATCTTTTCCGATCTTAGCATTGAAATCTCCTATAACTAGGGGGAGTTTGTAGCGATCCTCGCACAAGTCATTTTGTAGCTGGCTGTAGAATTCGCCGACATCATTTTCGTCGGCGTCTGACATCGGAGTGTAGAACCTGGATTATTTGAGGTCTACCACCTCCTTGGTTATTTTTTAACTTTCAAATAATCTTACTTATCTTGTGGGAGTATGATAACCTGTGCCACCGCACGGACCAGCTCCATTACAATATAGTTCTACATCCTCTCCTAAAGTGACTAGTTGCTCATTGTTTCTTCTAACTTCACTCGACCCCATAATATCCCATTCTATGTACGATAATTCTTCTAACTGCTCCAATAACTTGCCATCATCCCTAGGTGCGGTAATTATAAGTGTGCATGGTTATTTTATTGATATTCTCCATAGTTTTTTCATTTTCCTTTCCTGCTGCGATCTTGACCTTATTTAATAATTGCTATGAGGATGCGGCTTCTTGTTCAATGCTGCTTTTAGCGGATTTGTCCCCCCCCCCCTACTTGCTTATTTTATGGAGACTTGTTTGGGTGCTCTTGATAAAAATATCTGAAATGTTTTAGTATAAGATTTCCCTATGCTGCTATGAAAACATTTGTACCTTTCAAGAGATATTTTGTCAACGGACATATTTCCCTTTTGAGCCAATACTACGTTTTGGCCGGAATGATGTAGTTGAAGGGGGCCGCGGGCTCGTTGGGGTGCGCGGGGTAGACGACCCTGGGCCTGGTCTCCCTCTCCAGTGGCGATGGAGGGGAGCCACTGGGCGGGCCTCCTCCCTCCCATACCTCTGGGGAGCCTGGTGGGGAGACCGAGGTGATGTGCCCAGCCTGGAGCCTTCATTCAGGGCCACTTGCTCCAGAGCCTCGCTTGGCCACTTCTTCTCTCTCTCCTTTCCCTTCCCTTTATTAGGCTAGGTACTTCCCTTGTCGTGATATAATTATATTGTGTATTTATATATATGTATTTTTCTTTAGTCGTGAATATACAGGTTATCATGGAGTAGTGTTTTTTTTCAGGACCCGCCTCCCTATCTCGACTCTCGACCTTTCCTCCGCGAGGGAATGTATACCCGTGGGACCCTTTGATGCACGTCCGGCTATGGGTGGTCACTGTAGCCCGGCTTTTTGTCTGCAGCCAGTTAGGTTGTCACTTTCTGGCCTCACTCTTCTTTTACCTCTGCTACGTCGTGGTCAGATGTAGCCAGCTTAAGATATTCCTTGCCGCTAGCAGGTGGTCACTGTTAGCCTTCCCTTTTACATCCGTCGGTTGGGTTGTCACCTTCCGACCCCCTAGGTTTTTCCCCTACGCGCCACCGGGTGTCACGGTTGGCATGTTTCCAATAAGCTGGTGGGATGTCACTTCCAGCGCCTTCCCTTTTGGTCTGGTCGCAGTTCGGCTGTCACGTTCTGTCCTCCCGCTTCTCCCCTATCCGCTGTCAGGATGTCACTGTCGGCCCTTTTATATTAGCTGGTTAGGTTGTCACTCTCCAGCATTTTGTTTTAGTCAGTGGGGTTGTCACCTCTGACGCGGCCTTTTTTCCTTTCGCTGTCCGGGCGTCACGGATAGCCCCCTTTTCCAATTTAGCTGGTGGGGATGTCACTCCCAGCGCCGACCTCTTTGTCCTCTCGCNTAATAGTAAAAAAACTTTGTAAAAAATTACCTTAATATTTTACTTACTTCCTCTGATAAATCCAAACAAACCGTTTCCATTTAAGCAAGAATAGGACCATTAAATGGATTTATTAGTCTCTAATGTCACAACTTATAAAACTCAAGCACAATCCCACTAATACGATCAATACGAAAACAAAAACCCTTCTAATCGTCCTCCTCAAATATAAATAGAATGTGTATTGATAATAAGACCAAGCATAAACTTATTAACAATACTCCTTCCCCTGAAATTTACGGACTAGTCAAAATTTACATACCAAATAATCCACTCAGACCTTTTACCTCATAGCATGTAAACTCTCCCACTTACTACTTATCGTACTACTGAGCGCTGAGCGTAATGCAATAAAGATTTAATATAAGCAAATAGTTAATCCTGATGAGTTGATAGTATGAAAGGATGATTGAATTCAGTTCGCTATCGGGCACGGTAGATAACGCACCTTTAATTACCTCTTTTGGGAGTGCTCTTTGATACTACAGTTGAACTTGTTTCGAGTTGTGTTATTGCCTAAATAGTTCAATTCCGAATTTCCGCGCACAATTTACATACCTCTATGTCTGAAGAATTAAGACAGATGAAAGATACTATAGATTCCTCCAAAGATTTAGTGGATGGACTAAACTCTCGTTTTACCATCTTTGAAAGTAAGATACTTGCGCTTGAAGGAATAGTTGTCAGTTTGGAAAAGGAAAATAGTTCACTTAAATATGATATTGATTCTCTCAAATATGATGTAGTCTTTAGTCTTAAAACATGAAAAAAACTCTGATTTAATTAAAAAATTAAAGATCTTAAGGATATCTATGAGATTAAAGAAGATCCATAGAGTCTCAAAATGAATATGCTCGCCGTGATGATCTTTTGCTTGTTGGTATCCCCGAAGCTAAGGGTGAGAACTTGAGAAGTACCTTACAATATTTGTCCGCAGTGTTAAACATTCAGCCCGATGATGCTGACTTCAGTGTGGCTCATCCGAATAAGGACCCTAGTCTACACAAATCAATCGTGATAAAAATTTACCCGGAGATTAACGAGAGATGTCTGGTTAGCTAAGTATAAAGATCTTGCTAAACCTTATGGTGCAGCTCCAGGAATATCTTTAAAATTAATTTCATCAAACCTTCCTGAAGGGCGATTCTTCTTGACAGAAAATATGACCACAATTCAATAACAACTATTTAATCTTACAAGGAAACCCGCTTTTGAGAATGGCTACACTTATTGTATGAAGGGCCAACTATAAAACGCAAGTAGGAAGGAGTCATCGGAATCCTCCTTTTGTCATCAATCATCAGAAACCTAGCACATTTCAAGCTCTTATAAGTCCATGGTGTTCACTGTAATTACCTACTAGTAAATACTCACAAGAAATAAATAATCAGTCAAACTTAAATACGATTAGCAAGCTACAAAATTATAAATTTAAACTTGCAGTTAAATACGCAGCATAGACAATAATTTTAATAATCTTAAAGTGTTGTTGCAGGACACAGACAAAGATTTTGACTTAGTTGTACTGACGGAGACTTGGTTATCCGATTTTTATTCCACTCTCTATCCAAGGTTATTCGTCTATTTACCTCTTCATCCGTTCCCATGCTTCCATTACACATCAGACTTCCTAAATATATAAATTTATTCACCATTTCTATTTTCGGGTTTTTAATTTCTATATATTCTTTATCTACGTCATTCACTACATTCCAACTCATAATTTTTGTTTGTGACTGGTTTACATCTAACTCTACGTCTTTAGTCACTTTACATAATTCCTCTAGCATAACTCTCGCTTCTTCTAGGTTCTTAGATATAATTACTATGCCATCGACAAATTTTAGAATATTTAGCCATTTTCCGTCTATCCTTATACCACGTCCGTCCCAATTCAATTTTATAAGTGCATCTTCCAAAATTTTAATAAATAATTTGCAGGATGGCTCGTCTCCTTGTCTTACACCCCGCTGTATTTCTACATTTCTTTTCTCACGACCTACATTTACTTCCAAAGTTGCTCCGCTATAAATGAATTTAAAAAGTTCTACATATTTTTCTTCTAAGCTACTACTGCGCATCGCTTAATACATCCTAATTTGGTAAACTGAATCGAAAGCCTTTTCAAAATCCACAAAGATTAAATTAGAGGAAAACTGTACTCGCGGGCCTTCCCGATTAGTTGCTTTAAAACGAATATAATGGTCAACTGTAGAAATATTTCTTCTGAAGTCTTTCTGTAAAATATCAATAGTATTATCAATTCTACGACTTATTCTTCTTGTTATTACAGACATGATGACTTTGTATATAACTGGCAAAAGACTATAAGTGGTCGGTAGTTATCTAAGTTTATGATATCGCCTTTTTTATGTAATAATATTAACTGGGCTTGAAACCATATGCCCGGGATTTTATTATTCTCTAAGCACAATTTAAATAAGTTGTAAAGTTGCTCTGCCACACTGATTCCTCCCGCTTTAGCTCCTCTCCTGTTAATCCATCCTTTCCCTTGGCTTTATCCTTTCTTCAATTTCTTTACTGCCCACAATACTTCATCTAATATATACTTCCGGTATATTATCTTTGTTCCAACACACCACTTGCATATTTTTAATGCAAGGTTCATATCCTGTGTTATTTCCCTTGTACAGCTCTTTATAGTATTCGGCTATGACATCTGCAATATTACTTTTTTCTCTTATTAATTTGCCCCCATTGTCCTTTATACCTACAATACACTTTTTCCCTACTGCCTGGCTTCTCCAATACTTCTTAATACTTCCACTGCTTTCTAATATTCCTTCCAGCTCCTTAACTTTCATACTATTACTCCACATTTGTATTTTCTTTCTAATTATCTTAGATAATTCCGCATATTTCACTTTCCTATCTTCACGCTTTTTTAATATTCTTCCTTTTTTCCATCATTTTTTTGATTTCCTCAGGTATTTTATTTTTCAAATCTTTATTTTTATTTTCCTTGTTCTTTTTTACTATTAAGTAATTCGTCGTTTTTATAATGGCTGATCTCAGTTCCTCTTCATATATATCCACGATTCTTTCATTTGCTAAACCTTTACAATCTAAATTCTCATTCAACAATAGCTCGAATTCCTCCTTTGGCATATTTTCTAATGCACCCTTGCTGTTGATTGTGTTTCTTTGCCACTTTCTGCACTGACTCTTAATATTTAATAAGCATTTGATGTGTTTCTTTGCCACTTTCTGCACTGACTCTTAATATTTAATAAGCATTTGATGTGTTTCTTTGCCACTTTCTGCACTGACTCTTAATATTTAATAAGCATTTGATGTGTTTCTTTGCCACTTTCTGCACTGACTCTTAATATTTAATAAGCATTTGATGTGTTTCTTTGCCACTTTCTGCACTGACTCTTAATATTTAATAAGCATTTGATGTGTTTCTTTGCCACTTTCTGCACTGACTCTTAATATTTAATAAGCATTTGATGTGTTTCTTTGCCACTTTCTGCACTGACTCTTAATATTTAATAAGCATTTGATGTGTTTCTTTGCCACTTTCTGCACTGACTCTTAATATTTAATAAGCATTTGATGTGTTTCTTTGCCACTTTCTGCACTGACTCTTAATATTTAATAAGCATTTGATGTGTTTCTTTGCCACTTTCTGCACTGACTCTTAATATTTAATAAGCATTTGATGTGTTTCTTTGCCACTTTCTGCACTGACTCTTAATATTTAATAAGCATTTGATGTGTTTCTTTGCCACTTTCTGCACTGACTCTTAATATTTAATAAGCATTTGATGTGTTTCTTTGCCACTTTCTGCACTGACTCTTAATATTTAATAAGCATTTGATGTGTTTCTTTGCCACTTTCTGCACTGACTCTTAATATTTAATAAGCATTTGATGTGTTTCTTTGCCACTTTCTGCACTGACTCTTAATATTTAATAAGCATTTGATGTGTTTCTTTGCCACTTTCTGCACTGACTCTTAATATTTAATAAGCATTTGATGTGTTTCTTTGCCACTTTCTGCACTGACTCTTAATATTTAATAAGCATTTGATGTGTTTCTTTGCCACTTTCTGCACTGACTCTTAATATTTAATAAGCATTTGATGTGTTTCTTTGCCACTTTCTGCACTGACTCTTAATATTTAATAAGCATTTGATGTGTTTCTTTGCCACTTTCTGCACTGACTCTTAATATTTAATAAGCATTTGATGTGTTTCTTTGCCACTTTCTGCACTGACTCTTAATATTTAATAAGCATTTGATGTGTTTCTTTGCCACTTTCTGCACTGACTCTTAATATTTAATAAGCATTTGATGTGTTTCTTTGCCACTTTCTGCACTGACTCTTAATATTTAATAAGCATTTGATGTGTTTCTTTGCCACTTTCTGCACTGACTCTTAATATTTAATAAGCATTTGATGTGTTTCTTTGCCACTTTCTGCACTGACTCTTAATATTTAATAAGCATTTGATGTGTTTCTTTGCCACTTTCTGCACTGACTCTTAATATTTAATAAGCATTTGATGTGTTTCTTTGCCACTTTCTGCACTGACTCTTAATATTTAATAAGCATTTGATGTGTTTCTTTGCCACTTTCTGCACTGACTCTTAATATTTAATAAGCATTTGATGTGTTTCTTTGCCACTTTCTGCACTGACTCTTAATATTTAATAAGCATTTGATGTGTTTCTTTGCCACTTTCTGCACTGACTCTTAATATTTAATAAGCATTTGATGTGTTTCTTTGCCACTTTCTGCACTGACTCTTAATATTTAATAAGCATTTGATGTGTTTCTTTGCCACTTTCTGCACTGACTCTTAATATTTAATAAGTGTTAAAGTCAACACTGGTTTCTTGAACCTGTTGATTTTGACATGACAATTTAATTATGTATTGTTAATAAAGTTCAGTTTAAATTGTTAAGAGCTAAAAAGAGTCACATAATTTTATCTGGTAACTTTATCTATAAGCATTTGACTGCCCTGTGATCGCTACCGATAAGATACACTCATCCACATCTACGCCTGAGGTTAAGTCCCTTCTGTTAGATAATATAAAATCGATTTAATGTTTATTTAAACCATCAGGGCTTTGCCAAGTCCACTTTTTACTTTCAGATTTACAAAAAATTAAAAATGAATTCATAATGAATAATTTATTCCATTCGGCAAACTGCAGCAGCCTTGTTCCTCGATCGTTTCTACTTCCGTACCCAATCGCTTCGTAGTCTGCATCTTTTTCTATCTTAGCATTGAAATCTCCTATAACTAGGGGGAGTTTGTAGCGATCCTCGCACAAGTCATTTTGTAGCTGGCTGTAGAATTCGCCGACATCATTTTCGTCGGCGTCTGACATCGGAGTGTAGAACCTGGATTATTTGAGGTCTACCACCTCCTTGGTTATTTTTTAACTTTCAAATAATCTTACTTATCTTGTGGGAGTATGATAACCTGTGCCACCGCACGGACCAGCTCCATTACAATATAGTTCTACATCCTCTCCTAAAGTGACTAGTTGCTCATTGTTTCTTCTAACTTCACTCGACCCCATAATATCCCATTCTATGTACGATAATTCTTCTAACTGCTCCAATAACTTGCCATCATCCCTAGGTGCGGTAATTATAAGTGTGCATGGTTATTTTATTGATATTCGACATAGTTTTTCCATTTTTATTTCCTGCTTCGGTTTTGACATAATTATTAATTGCTACGAAGATGCGGTTCAATGCTGCTTTTAACTGTTTTGTCCACAGCTACTTGCTTATTTATTGGAGACTTCTTGAATCTAGAGCCACCTATCTAGATTCAAATATCTCAGTAACGGTTTAATAACAGATTTCCCTATGCTGTTTTTACTTTTCGGCTTACTGGCTATTAATTCCTTACTATGCCGTGCATTTTCTGATGTTATCTCGAGCGTTATTTTCTGCCTGCCATGTCTTCCTTCTTCACTAACTCTATTTTCTTTGACAACCAATTTGTCATGTTTAATTATGGCATTTAATTCCTTGATTTCTTGTTTCTTTAACAGCTGATTCCTTTTTTCCCTAGCACTCTTCGGGTAATCATCATCAACGAAAATGTTTGTACCTTTCAATGGATATTTTCTTCGAAGTATTTCCATTTTCCGCTTTTGTGAAATCAATATTAAATGTACTGGTCTATTTGTTTTTTCAAAACAGCCCATTCTTCGAATAAAATCAATTTCGAAGTCCTGAATATTTATCCCATATTCTGCTTTATAACAATTAAGACTCTTCTGCCTAGATCATGAAAGGTTTTAGGTTTACATTCTGAAATGCCATGGAATATAAAAAATTTCCAAATTTAATTTTTAAGTTTTTGGTAGTCCATACTGCGGAAAGTTTAAATATCAATTTTAATAAAATTATAATCATTAGTAATAATGGGAGACAGACAGAGAAAAATAGACTCCAGCGCCGGGACTCGAACCCGGGCCTTCCGCATTTCCGGTGCAGATGCTCTTTATCCAACT
>KZ651280.1:426294-440228 GCA_001010745.2 Gerris buenoi
AAAAAAAAAAAAAAAAAAAAAAAAAAAAAAAAAAAAAAAAAAAAAAAAAAAAAAAACAGTCATGTATTTCACTCATTCCTTTAGAAGCTTCTTGAAAGACTTTCTTCCTGGTGGAACCTCTGAAATAAACTAGTGTCGTCCAGAAAGAAAATGATCTCCGATTAACTATTTTTTAAATTGCAACAAATATAAGTATTTTGTTTTTTTGTTGCTGTTTAATTGTTTGTCTTCATTTTTTTTTTTTTGTATTTAATTTTAATATTGTGTAAGTATTTTTTAGTATAACTTGTAGGAGCAAGGGGGCTGTTTTATATCAATTATGGCAGTCAACTATATTATTATTTCAATTTTTTTGAACTAGCAGTCTAAATAAGAAGTAAATTAATTTTAACTTGGTTAAGGAAAGTTAAGATCTGCAAGGGTGGAGTCTCCTTACTTAACATTTCCTGGTCCTTTGGTGCCTCGAAATTATTCTGCTATATATTTTTTATTACTCTATTTATTTAAGATCTTTATGAAGTTTATAATATGTTCATTATTAAATTTCTTTATAAGAGACATTATTTGGATTCAATTAATAACTGAAATTTTCCATCATTTAAGTTTTGATTTTCTCTTCTTTTACATAATTATTTCCTTTTTTATATGCAAAGAAATACTTTATGTATTACTTTGTTTATAGTNTAATATTCATTTACGGCGCGGCGGTGTTGTAAAAAGTGTTAGAGTTTGATAGTTGATTACAAACTTGTAAGGGAATCAAATAATAGAATCTCGCTGCCATTAGGAGCGGCAATGACAGTAAAAGAATATTTAGAACATAATTTTTAGAGAACATCAAGAGTCTTGTCAGAGAAACCTGTCAAGAGTCATATGTTTGAAAATGCGTCAATCGGAGAATCGGAGGTAACAAGGAGGAATTGAAAGGCAACTCAGAGAAAGGTATGGGTATAACTCTACGGGTCAACTACGGCTATAACGCTTTAACTCTACGGGTGTAGAGTTAAAGCTAGAGGAGCAGCTAAGAGATCTCAGTGATTCCGCAAGAGAACTTAAGAAGAAGCAATCGAAGGCAGTCCAGCTACTTAAAAGGGTTGATAATATGGGGAACTCTTTCGATTCATACGCTGTTATGCACAAGACTATACTAGAAGAAATGAGTTCTGGTATCAGTGGGTTTTCTCCAATGAGAGAATAGAGAGATTGTTAGAGGATCATGAGTCGTCGGAGGTTTAGGTGCTTGAGGCCCAGACATATTGCATGGGTTAAGTCATTTATTGTACTTCATAAAAGACTAATTAGCGAGAGAGTAGCCGAAGAGTTTAATTCTGCTGCCAATTAGAGAGAGCGCTCTCTGTTACTAGCTCTAGGTCCAAAGTGTCGAGCTTTAAAATAAGCAGAGTTACTTCAAGGGCTAGGGCAGAATTGCTTCTAGCTAAGATTGAGACAAGTTCCTGAGATAATGTTTTGAGTCTTAAGAAAATAGATTTAGCTCAGAAAAATTAGAATTACCACCAAGAAATAGAATTTAAAGTGGAATTTTCTAAAGATAACCTCATAGAGGAGGCTCTGGAAGATAAAAATTTAGGGAGGAAGGATCTAGAGGAAGTTAGGTCAGCTAAGTTGCTGGAAGATAGTAAGAGTCCACCTGTCATTGAAAATCTAAGGCGTAGTTCCACTCTCACCCAGAATAATTCTCCTTTTCCGATAGCCCCTGATTCTTCTTATAAAGCTTTAGACAATATCATGAGTGTTAACAAGCTTGATTGTATGGCTAAGCGAGAAGTGGACCCTGCAAGGTCCTCCGTCTTCCCGAAGTCCGAGTTTAACTTTCTGCCGCAGATCCAAGCTAATCCTGTCCAATCCCACTTAGGTTTAGTTCGGGATAGTGTCTACAACTTTGGTCCTATGACTTGTTGTCGTACCTCCATTTAAGGTTCTACCTTAAATAGTTTTTTTTTTTTTTTCAAAAAATTTAATTTGAAGCACTAATGGCGCGGCGTCAGCAATTGTTGATCGATTTAATTTATTATTGGGGTGCTTAAACCTCCCACTAATGCTCTTAAGAGTTAAATGAAAGATTCTTAATAGTAGGAAACAAATAAATAATATATGCTTTTTTAAATTTTGCAGTCCTTATTGTTTATAGGTATAAATCGAAATATACCCCCCAAAAAATCCCCCCTCCCAACCCCCACTATAGATCGGCTGGTGCTAAAATTTCTAAATAATTCATGCCAATACCTTATTATGGCGCGATGAAAATTCCGGGAGTTCATCCTAAATTTTCAAAAATTGCCAATTTTAGGCGCGAAAATTTAAAATTTGCCCAAAATTTTATTTTTTTAAAATTTTGAGTTGGGTATCAAATGAAAGCTCCNGGCAGCTAGGACTAGATTAGTTTGTAAGATAGGGGGTTAGGTACTCCCCAGGCAGTATGTTGAAACCCAAGTGGAGGGCAGCTAGGACTAGATTAGTTTGTAAGATAGGGGGTTAGGTACTCCCCAGGCAGTATGTTGAAACCCAAGTGGAGGGCAGCTAGGACTAGATTAGTTTGTAAGATAGGGGGTTAGGTACTCCCCAGGCAGTATGTTGAAACCCAAGTGGAGGGCAGCTAGGACTAGATTAGTTTGTAAGATAGGGGGTTAGGTACTCCCCAGGCAGTATGTTGAAACCCAAGTGGAGGGCAGCTAGGACTAGATTAGTTTGTAAGATAGGGGGTTAGGTACTCCCCAGGCAGTATGTTGAAACCCAAGTGGAGGGCAGCTAGGACTAGATTAGTTTGTAAGATAGGGGGTTAGGTACTCCCCAGGCAGTATGTTGAAACCCAAGTGGAGGGCAGCTAGGACTAGATTAGTTTGTAAGATAGGGGGTTAGGTACTCCCCAGGCAGTATGTTGAAACCCAAGTGGAGGGCAGCTAGGACTAGATTAGTTTGTAAGATAGGGGGTTAGGTACTCCCCAGGCAGTATGTTGAAACCCAAGTGGAGGGCAGCTAGGACTAGATTAGTTTGTAAGATAGGGGGTTAGGTACTCCCCAGGCAGTATGTTGAAACCCAAGTGGAGGGCAGCTAGGACTAGATTAGTTTGTAAGATAGGGGGTTAGGTACTCCCCAGGCAGTATGTTGAAACCCAAGTGGAGGGCAGCTAGGACTAGATTAGTTTGTAAGATAGGGGGTTAGGTACTCCCCAGGCAGTATGTTGAAACCCAAGTGGAGGGCAGCTAGGACTAGATTAGTTTGTAAGATAGGGGGTTAGGTACTCCCCAGGCAGTATGTTGAAACCCAAGTGGAGGGCAGCTAGGACTAGATTAGTTTGTAAGATAGGGGGTTAGGTACTCCCCAGGCAGTATGTTGAAACCCAAGTGGAGGGCAGCTAGGACTAGATTAGTTTGTAAGATAGGGGGTTAGGTACTCCCCAGGCAGTATGTTGAAACCCAAGTGGAGGGCAGCTAGGACTAGATTAGTTTGTAAGATAGGGGGTTAGGTACTCCCCAGGCAGTATGTTGAAACCCAAGTGGAGGGCAGCTAGGACTAGATTAGTTTGTAAGATAGGGGGTTAGGTACTCCCCAGGCAGTATGTTGAAACCCAAGTGGAGGGCAGCTAGGACTAGATTAGTTTGTAAGATAGGGGGTTAGGTACTCCCCAGGCAGTATGTTGAAACCCAAGTGGAGGGCAGCTAGGACTAGATTAGTTTGTAAGATAGGGGGTTAGGTACTCCCCAGGCAGTATGTTGAAACCCAAGTGGAGGGCAGCTAGGACTAGATTAGTTTGTAAGATAGGGGGTTAGGTACTCCCCAGGCAGTATGTTGAAACCCAAGTGGAGGGCAGCTAGGACTAGATTAGTTTGTAAGATAGGGGGTTAGGTACTCCCCAGGCAGTATGTTGAAACCCAAGTGGAGGGCAGCTAGGACTAGATTAGTTTGTAAGATAGGGGGTTAGGTACTCCCCAGGCAGTATGTTGAAACCCAAGTGGAGGGCAGCTAGGACTAGATTAGTTTGTAAGATAGGGGGTTAGGTACTCCCCAGGCAGTATGTTGAAACCCAAGTGGAGGGCAGCTAGGACTAGATTAGTTTGTAAGATAGGGGGTTAGGTACTCCCCAGGCAGTATGTTGAAACCCAAGTGGAGGGCAGCTAGGACTAGATTAGTTTGTAAGATAGGGGGTTAGGTACTCCCCAGGCAGTATGTTGAAACCCAAGTGGAGGGCAGCTAGGACTAGATTAGTTTGTAAGATAGGGGGTTAGGTACTCCCCAGGCAGTATGTTGAAACCCAAGTGGAGGGCAGCTAGGACTAGATTAGTTTGTAAGATAGGGGGTTAGGTACTCCCCAGGCAGTATGTTGAAACCCAAGTGGAGGGCAGCTAGGACTAGATTAGTTTGTAAGATAGGGGGTTAGGTACTCCCCAGGCAGTATGTTGAAACCCAAGTGGAGGGCAGCTAGGACTAGATTAGTTTGTAAGATAGGGGGTTAGGTACTCCCCAGGCAGTATGTTGAAACCCAAGTGGAGGGCAGCTAGGACTAGATTAGTTTGTAAGATAGGGGGTTAGGTACTCCCCAGGCAGTATGTTGAAACCCAAGTGGAGGGCAGCTAGGACTAGATTAGTTTGTAAGATAGGGGGTTAGGTACTCCCCAGGCAGTATGTTGAAACCCAAGTGGAGGGCAGCTAGGACTAGATTAGTTTGTAAGATAGGGGGTTAGGTACTCCCCAGGCAGTATGTTGAAACCCAAGTGGAGGGCAGCTAGGACTAGATTAGTTTGTAAGATAGGGGGTTAGGTACTCCCCAGGCAGTATGTTGAAACCCAAGTGGAGGGCAGCTAGGACTAGATTAGTTTGTAAGATAGGGGGTTAGGTACTCCCCAGGCAGTATGTTGAAACCCAAGTGGAGGGCAGCTAGGACTAGATTAGTTTGTAAGATAGGGGGTTAGGTACTCCCCAGGCAGTATGTTGAAACCCAAGTGGAGGGCAGCTAGGACTAGATTAGTTTGTAAGATAGGGGGTTAGGTACTCCCCAGGCAGTATGTTGAAACCCAAGTGGAGGGCAGCTAGGACTAGATTAGTTTGTAAGATAGGGGGTTAGGTACTCCCCAGGCAGTATGTTGAAACCCAAGTGGAGGGCAGCTAGGACTAGATTAGTTTGTAAGATAGGGGGTTAGGTACTCCCCAGGCAGTATGTTGAAACCCAAGTGGAGGGCAGCTAGGACTAGATTAGTTTGTAAGATAGGGGGTTAGGTACTCCCCAGGCAGTATGTTGAAACCCAAGTGGAGGGCAGCTAGGACTAGATTAGTTTGTAAGATAGGGGGTTAGGTACTCCCCAGGCAGTATGTTGAAACCCAAGTGGAGGGCAGCTAGGACTAGATTAGTTTGTAAGATAGGGGGTTAGGTACTCCCCAGGCAGTATGTTGAAACCCAAGTGGAGGGCAGCTAGGACTAGATTAGTTTGTAAGATAGAGGGTTAGGTACTCCCCAGGCAGTATGTTGAAACCCAAGTGGAGGGCAGCTAGGTTTAGAACAGCACAGTACGTTCTTTTTGTGGTAAGACCCGCTACCTCTACAGAGTACACAGAGCAGTGTGGTACTTACCCTCCCATAGAGACACCGGTGGCCGCTACTAGAGCACCGGGGCAACACTTCCTTACATGGTCCACTACTTCTATCATATCTTCGTTGTTAGCAGCGCAGTATGTCCTTGGAGTCTGAAACATCAACCATTCAATTATTACCTTTTAATGTTTAGTTCTGTACTTCTCAAGAGAAGAGAGAAAGCATGGTTCTGGTATAAAGTTTTATATCATACACAATATCTTAGTTCATTCTCATTCTAACAATTCAATAAGATTTAGTTTATACAATTGTATAAGATAATCTATTTCCAGCTTGTTTCTACCTTGATTCCTGTGCTTCACTATGGAGTGTGTAATTTTTAGAGAATGTTGCTTCCGAGCTTACCGAATGTAACGGAAGCTATGTGATTGTTCTGAAGAATGAAATAATTTTATGTCTCTGATTTCAAAAATCTTAAGACAGAAATACATTTCAGACGTCAGGGAGTATTATTATTGGTGTCGTGCCAGTCTGTCGGTGGAATTTCTGCGAACCAACATATCTTAAGAACTACACGTCCGATTTTAATGTAATTTGTATGGTAGGTTAATTAGTCCAATGATTGTCTCATATAAGTTTCAACTTTCTGTGCTAATTTGTTTCTCTTTCACATGCGCACAAACATACATTTATTTACACCTATAGCTTCAAAAGTACTTATCTGATTTGTATGAAACTTTTATAGTTTATTGTAAGTATTCCACAGATTGCCCTAGATTAATTTGAACCGTCTGCCCTCTTTAACTTTTGCTAAATTGATACTTTTAATTATGTAAAAAATCCAAATAATTTTGACAGATTAAAAAAAGGGGGGAACAATTAGACCAATTAGACAATAATAGTTTGTAAAAGTGTAAAATCAATAAAGTACGTGACAGGATGCGAGGAAGCTATGTGCCACACCAATTGGCAGTCTATTTCTATATAAAGTACAACATTTTAGAAATATTTACAATAAATTATATTTGGAGTCAAACTCCTATTTGAATCGTTATTTTTAGGTAATTTTAAATCTATTATTCGCTTATTTAGAATCTGTACTGGTTGTATCTATCTAGCTGTACTGGTTGCTCAAGAGAAGAGTATTTTTTTTTTTTTTTTTTTTTTGTCCTCTCTCAAATAAGGGTATGGCTGGTTCTTCACGTACCTGGGGAGACAACAACTAATTGTACTTTTTAGGGCCGAAATATGGCCAGTGTGGAGTTTCTTCTAGCCACAACCAAGGTTCCCACTCTCTCCCCGCTGGTCCCGTGTCCATGATATATCAACCAACTCAAGCTGGTCACGTACCGCATGCACTCTGACCAGCACTCTCAGTTTGTAGAGATCTGCGAGACTTAATAAGGACTTTATAAACCTAACTATATTTTTCCTTTTGATGATACTCTCTAGCTCTTTATTGTATTGTATCATCCAAATTCCTTGTTCTATTATGGGACCATATATTCTGCGTAATATACGTCTTTCGAAGGTTATTAGTAGCTTCACATCAGCTGAGGTGAAAGTCCATGCTTCAGAGCCATATGTTACTACAGGTCATAATATGATCTGTAGTAACATATGGCTCTGAAGCATGGACTTTCATATTATTACGCTCATATTATGAGCGTGAGGTACATCCTAAGTTTTAATTCCTTGATATCAATTTGCTTTTTAACAGTCTGAGGTTAGCATAGTATGCTTTATTTCCTGCTTGCACTCTCCCTTGAATATTGTATATATTTTCTTAAACTGTTATCACTGGTTAATAGTGTATCATTGGTAGAAAAGCTGTCTACTCCCTGGAATGTGTCTTCACCTATTGTTAATTCCCTAGGAACTCTATGTGCTTCTTCCGTAGACATCCGCATGTACTTAGTTTTTTTAATGTTCACTTTCAACCTAATAACAACTAAGAAAAACCTAATAAAACAAAAAATCTAATAAAATCAATAAAACCTAACAATTAAATCTAACAAATACCTAACAAAACAAAACAAAAAAAAAAACATATTTAATCCCTTTAACCTACAACAAAATTATAAATCGGTACAAAAGTAGGTGTACAAATTTTTTTTAAAAAAATAAAGAAATAATAATAAAATAAAATAGCTTTAATGTACAAATCAAGGCCTTTCAAATAATGGCGACACAGTATTAAAAACAAAAGAAAAAGATCACGTTTCAAGGCACATGGAAAAAAGCAAATAGGATGAACAAATGAAACAAAATATACTCCAAGAGAATTAAAGAGAATTATTAAAGAGAATTAAAGAGACTTAAAGAGAATTATTGTGAGATTTAAGCTCCCCAATCAGAAATAAAATCGGTCAACAATTGTAAAAAAATATGGCCATTCAAAGTAAATATAATTGATTACAAAAACAAAAAAATAGATTGCATACGAGTCTGCAAGACAGTGAGACATTCTCATGTAACGCTTTTTGGTGTTGCTTTTTGGTAAAGCTTATCGAGATTATGTGCCAAAGTAAAGACATGAAAATGTAAAATAAATCGACCGTGCAGATTCTTGCGTTGTAAATTAGTTGTAACATAATATATTGTGCACGATGAAAGAAAGTACTTTTCTTCTTTTCCAGTTTATTAAGAAGTAGTCTTTTAGCTGTGTCACCCGTATTTTTATAATAAATGCAAAAAATTATAGTACCTATAACAAAAATAAAAAATAATATAGCAAAAAATAAATTTTATGACTAATTTAAAAAAAAAAAAAAAAAAAAAGTTATTAGTTTATTAGGAATAAAATTCTAAGGGTTATGGCGTTTGTCCGATGCAAATCAGATTAGTTAAACAGTAGTTGTAGTTGAGTAGGGGAAAGGCACCTAATATGGCATAGTGTTTTTCGGCAATAGATTTCACCCCCCCCCCCCCTCCCCCCAAATTGCGAATTTTGTAGCACAAAAAAATCCTAGAGATATAGTAACTACTTAAGTATAATGAGCCAATACTACAATGACTAAATATTTAACACAAGACNCTAGTGATGGATTAACTACTTAAGTATAATGAGCCAACGCCACAAGATTAAATATTTAATACAAGACTTCTGAGAATTTTTAAAAAGGAAAAAATCCAAAAATGATGATAAAAATTGTCGCCCCTTAATATAGCATACCTAGGAGCCCTAATACGGCAGGGTATGCTATAATGGGGACAATTTTTATTTAATCAATAGATTTGTTTAAACATGAGGATAATTTTATATAATTATAATTATTTATAATTTTAAAAGGTTTATAGAAAGAAACCAATAACATAAAAATAAAATGTATTTTCTACAAGTTAAATTGACAAGGAATAAAGGGTCATATAAATTTTTATAATTCTATAAAAGTTAACTACAAAATCGCATTAGTAACTTGTTTATCACAAAAAACTACCTCAATATAATTGGAACCATAATTAGGGAATTATAAAATAAAATTAGGAATCGATTTAGACTAGAAAATGTGTTAAGAAAAGAACTAGAAAGATCCTAACTGTATTAGGTAAAAATAAAATGATTGAATAGTGAACATGAAACAATTGTAAAAAAAGAGAATCTCTTAAACTATTTAAAATATCTAACATCAAGTAATAAAAAATATCAAACATCAAAGAAATTAAAATAGGTATCAAATATCAAAAAATTAAAAATATCAAATATCAAAGAAATTAAAATAGGCATGTAACATAAAAAAAATGTAAAGTATCCAACATTAAAGAAATTAAAATATCAAAAATCAAAAAATTTAAAATATCAATACCAAACCACTTAATCTTCAAAGCAAGAGTGGCATAAAAATATGTCCACTTTCTTTTCACCACAATCTTCATGAGACTATTGGAAACACTGAACGCATCTAGCCCATTTTCCCCCATTTTGGTCTTCAGAGAATTTTGTGGTACAAAGCTTACACTCAACATCTTCTTCGCCTTCTGAAACTTCCAAATCGTCATCTGAATCTACCTAAGGTAAATCGTCACTTCTCATGGAAGTTCCACTTGATTCACTTGAAGAACGTAGCCTGCTTCCCTTTTACCGCCCATTATTTACCCTACATTTTTTTGAGCTTCTTCTTTGTCGATATCTTCTTTGATTTGATATTAGTGTTATAATTGGTAAAAAGCTTTTTATTTGCTTTGGCAGCTTTATTTTTTGCCTTTTTGATCAACTGGTTTTTGTAGGGTGAAGAAGTAATTTCTTCAGATTTCCCAGATCTGGAGGTAGATGGCACTGGATCAGATCGTGCTGGAAGAGGCGATATGTCCTCAGGAAGCACCCATTTCACTTCTGTAATCGATGCAGGAAGGCTGAGGAAATTCAGAGATACCAGTCTTATCTGAGTCCAAAGGAACTGTGATGGAGTCCAAGTGTGCTGCTATGGAGTCTGCAGTGAATAGAGCGGAGTCTGAAATGAGTGCTGTTTGGGTGGTTGAGAATGAGGACGATTCCTCAACATTGAAGTCACTATCGTTAAAGATGTGCTTATTTACAGGATAGAGGCCTGTCTTCCTAAAAGAGTTCACAGATGCCCCCATT
Organism: Gerris buenoi; assembly: GCA_001010745.2. Classification (NCBI taxonomy): domain Eukaryota; kingdom Metazoa; phylum Arthropoda; class Insecta; order Hemiptera; family Gerridae; genus Gerris; species Gerris buenoi. The sequence goes on from KZ651280.1 coordinate 436,423, forward strand.
GTTGCTGCTCGTGTCTGCTGTACACGATCCCAAGTAACCATGCAATTTGGTTCAGAGAAACTACCCTCCCTGGATTGTTTCGTAATCATTTGCGTAAAAAGTTTTTAAGGGGCCCATGAAACCAACATCAAGAGGCTGCATCTTATGTGTTGAATGAGGGGGTATGCACACAATGGTTCCATGGTTTGTCGAGCCATGTTAATCACATCAATGTTTTTTGTGTGGCTATAGTGCCCGTCCAGCACTAGTACCACCGGATCCGCTTCGGTGGGTTTCGAAACTTGCATGAAATAGATGAACCACTTAATAAAAATATCCATTTGGATCCAACCAGATGGATGGCATGCCCATACTGCTCCTGCAGGAGCACCTTCCATCAGGATCAACGATATATTCTTTCGAGGAAATACAATCAAAGGTGGTATGTAAGTGCCAGCTGCATTCATGCACGTGACTATCGTCACTAGTTTCCCCCTTTCTGCTGATGTTATTTCAGCAACTTGTTTTTTCCCCTTTGAGAGAAATGATCCTTGTCTTTTTGTGTTGGACAATGGTAAACCCAGTTTCATCCACGTTATATACTCGAAGCGGGTTGCATTTTATTTTACTTATTGCATCTTCGTAAATGTCAAAAAAGTTGATACACTCTCTGGATTAATACCTCTGAATCGAGCCTGAGAAATTTCTTCGGGTGTTCTCAGACTGAGGTGAGGGTGTCTTTTTAAAAATGACTGAAGCCAATGCTTTCCTGCTGCTTTTTTACTACATTGAATGGGTGACGCACCCCATTTTGAATTGCAACTTGAAACGTCAAACTTCTTATATCACATGACCGGAGGCCATAAAATCTTTTGTAGATTTCAACGCAATATCTCACCAGTGCATCTTCAATTTGGGAAGGAAGTGTTGGCCGCCGCCCCAGTTTGACTGCAACCAGCTCTTCAACAGTCCTCGCATCCCTAACAAATCTTCGCAGTGTACGAATAGGCACGTCATACATATTTGAGGTACCCCATCCTCTTTTCCCGTACCTCGGTCACCGCCGCCACCATACGGTCTTGGTCCCATATTTTCCGTTTTTTTGTATTCTGTGGATCGTCTATCTGCACACAATAAAGCATAAAGTATACAGGAACATTTAAAATTTAATTAAATTTATTAATTTAATTAATTTATTTTATTTATTTTCTTTATTTTTATTTAATTTATTTATTTTTATTTAATTTATTTNTTTAATTTATTAATTTAATTTATTAATTTAATTTATTAATTTAATTTATTAATTTAATTTATTAATTTAATTTATTAATTTAATTTATTAATTTAATTTATTAATTTAATTTATTAATTTAATTTATTAATTTAATTTATTAATTTAATTTATTAATTTAATTTATTAATTTAATTTATTAATTTAATTTAAATTTAATTTACTAATTTAAAAAAGCGGATATGGTTGAAAATAACATAGAGCTCTCTGCGGGCTACATTTAATAAACCATCCAAATTTCTTGAAATCAATCAGATGTGTATTTTTAAAGATATAGAAGTAAATAAATGTATATTTGTGTGCAAGTGAAACAAGAAACGGGGCAAATCGTTAAAATTTATAGGTGATCATCTAGGACTTAATTTAGGTAATACCTGGAAATATTATCAAATTTGGATAACAATTGTGGAATTTATGAGTGTGGCAAGGATTTTCAGGCACACACTCGACCGACAGATCCATTTGGCCGATCAAAGGAATTACTAAAAACATTTGTTGACACTAAGTTTGGGAAATGGCTGAATATTGAGATAACGGTGAGGAGTTTAAGATTTATCACTATTTCCCTAGCGGCACTACTGTATAACTACTTCGTTGACTCATTCGCTGACAGAAACTAGCTCTTGGTTCAAGAAAAAACCCACTATGCCATATTACCTACCTGTGCCATATTAGGTGCCTTTACCCTGTTTTTACGGTTCTCAATTATATTAGCAAGATAATATTAAAAATCGTCTAAATTATTGATGGTCTCCCTTAAAAATAAAAATAAAATTAATAAGATAAAAAAAAAAAAAAAAAAAAAAAAAACGTATTTTTTTTAATAAAAGAAAAAATAATATGTTTATCGAAATTTCCATAAAGTGGTATCATTACTTTTAGTCAAAGAATGTTCACGATTTTTTTTCAGATTTTTTGCACTTCACATAAGCGAGATAGTGGGGGGTGGGGGCACTTTTCATACCCACTTCAAACTTGCCTACGCTCGCCCTATCAGTTATGACCAAAGAATTTAATATATACGTACCCTTCCATATGATACCCCTCACGGTGTTGACAGATAGACCACGTTAGATATAACTAATAAACTTAGAGAAACTACTCATATATTATACAGGACTCCTTGCTAGTTTTTGAAAAAAAAACTTTGTAAATCTGTTCTAATTGGGGCTACTATAGAAGAACTTGAATAATCTTTTCTAAGCATTGCTTTTCCATCCCCACCAATATTCCTGTATCCTACGCCATTTCTTGTTACTTAAAATACAATCTACAAATTAAGAAGTACTGTAAAATTAAAATAATTAAAAAAAGAATATTTATGCGAGAATGTAACTCTTGAACTTGTTCCTATGGATAAGTTTGGAAAAAGGCTAAAAGTAGCAATGCCAAAATCAGAGGGCTCTTCAACTCTTGACTATACTTGTGTTTAAAACCCTGAAAGAAATTGTTCAAGAGAATTCTTCTATTTAATCTAATAACTATTGGTGTTGGTATCTTCTTATTCTGCGATGGCACACGATGGGAATTACTGATCCCACATTTATTTGAAGCCCAATAAACTTAGCAACTTTAGCAATTTTTAGACCCTGGTACTCCACCCAAGGTATCATCATCGTCTTGAATAGTTTTGCGGTAACCGCCTCTTGTTTTAACTTTTAATTTCAACTTTTATGACAGTATTTTCTTTTCGTATTTCATTTAGATTCTGTTGAAGTGTTCATATCTTATTTGCTGCTTTATTTCATCCATTTTTTTTTTTTTTTTAAACTTCTTAAAACTTTTTTTTTAAACTTTTTTTTTTACTTTCTTTTTTTAAGACAGTGATCATCATCTTCCTGTTCTGGCCTATTATCACCAGAGACCTTCAAAATGTAGCCTTTATTTGTACGAAATGTGGCACTATAAAGTGTGGCAATATGGCACTTATTTTGGCCAAATGTGGCATTTATTTTAGCCAATGTGGCATTTTTTTTTCAACTTTCCCCCCCCCCCCCCCCCATTTTCCATTGCAAAAGAGGGATTCAAAATCGTGCAACTTGAGTCATATTAACTACTTTATTACAATTTACAGGTATTTACAATAACCTTGGTGATGTTTTGGGCGTTTTTGTGTCAAATTTGGAATCTCCAGTTCAAACCGTTCGAAAGTTATCGCAGAAAAAGCGTGTGTATTGCTTGTTTGACACCCTCCTATTCTACACTTTCTGTGCTGTTTTTTCGCGTTCTAACTTGAATTTCTAATTGGAATAGAAATTCAAGTAACATTTATTAACATAACATTTATAACATTTATTACTTTAACATTTATCGTGAATCACCCTGTATACAGGGTGTCCCAGCTAATATGGAACAGCGAAATATCTCCGGAACCATGATAGATAGAAAGATGCGGTTTTCAGGATTTGATAAAGGCTAAAAAGGCGCTTCTAAAACATATGCTGAACATTTTCTGTGTGCAGCGAAAGCGTGTGCAGCAAACAAAATAAACAAAAAGTGAATAGGAAGCCATATTTTTAAGACTGGATTTGGATTC
>KZ651280.1:489106-500788 GCA_001010745.2 Gerris buenoi
GGGGGGGGGGGGGGGGGGGTATTGGATATCCAAATGAAAGATAATTTTCCTACCATTACAGTACAACAGTACTTCCATGCCCTCCTGAATTGCAATTCGTCACAATTTCCTTTTATATCTACTAACTTTATGTCAAGGTCTACATTTAGATAGTTCTAAACTGAGGTGTATAATGGCGAGAATAACCGGTAATCTGAATAAACATACTAAATTCTTTAAAAAAAAAAATACTAAATTTAATAATATATACGTGTATAACTTTAAACTATAAGAAAATATTCAAAATTTAAGCAAAACAAAGAATGAAGTTTTAATTATAATAAGGTTGTTGTAAAATGTGAAATAGAAATAGAACATTGAATTTATTAATTCGATTTGCTTGTGCTTGCGGCTTGCGATCACTTCTTCTTCTCCTTCATCTTTTTCTTCTTCTGTTGTTCTGTACTTCGTTTTTGTTTTAACGTGAAAAAATAAATATGTCGGACAGTCAGTAAGAATATTGAGTGGTTTATTTTTAGTTTGTCTCTGCATGCATACCCACAAAAAAAATTCCGACGTTCGAAAAAAATAAATAGAAAAAAAGCTGGTCCTAACAATAAATAACCGGTATTCCGGTTATTGGCTAAAAATAAAATAACCGGTTAGTTACCTGATAAAAATATAACCGGTTAAAAACCGGTTAACCGGAAAAAATAACCATCCCTACTGAGGTTTTGTCTTAAGTCCGCCGCAGGGCCTGCAGCAGAGACACTGACACTAGGTGCGAAACTATTAATATGCAGAGGAAGGGATTCCAACCGAAGTAGGTTCCAACCGAGCACCTCTATACCTCTACTCTACCGACAAACTAGCAAATATTTGCTTTTTTATTTTGTAATAACATTATTTAAATGGAAATAACATAACTGCACAGATAACGAAAACGGAATCAAGAACGGTAACGGATATAAAGAATTCTTTTAAAGTTATAATATAACGCTTCATGGAAACCTAATACCTCAGGAGTTATTGATAACGTTACCGTCCATTACAGTTATAAATATAACGCATCAATATAAACGCTCAATAAATATAACGCAGCAATATACACTCAGAGAAAGGAAGGGACCCTATCCCACTTACTCTGAGATAGTACCTACCGCCGCGCCACCGCGAGTCGGTATATTTACGAATTAGACTAGAGTTACTCGATAACAGGTATTTTTTAATATTAGGTTATCTGAGGAATAGTTACCCTACAATAACAGGTTATTTTTAATTGTTACGTTATTTTCGATCCACAACTACTAAATATTCCGACTATTCTTTTAGATACATCATGTAGAATCTTGACTTTTAGCTTGCTTGTAGAATGTAGAATCAAAAGCATGATAGAATAGTTAAATTGCATGCATTATATTTCTTCATATTATTTATTTACATGCGATCAGGTGGTACTACATAATATTTCACCTTGATGACCGACATCGCCGAATCTAGGACAACACTGACCACCAAGAACTATCATCTGACACCCACGCATGTCATCGCAATATTTATCACATTTAATTTATTTGATTAACCACCTGTGATATTGACATTTATTGCCTGTTTAATTTTATAATTAAATTATGATATAATTAATTATGATATGCAAATATCGAAGGTTTTGTCCGTTCTTGCTTGGACTTTGAATGGACCTTCGTACAGCGCTTCAAATGGTTTTCTTACGGCGTCTGTTCGTACGAAAACGTGGCTTGCAGTCATAAGATCTGGGTGAATAAAAACTTTGCTGGAACCGTGTCGTTTTACTGGGCCAGGTCGAATTTTTTCTAGATGGTCACGTAGGCGGCTTAAAAACTCTTCTCCAGTCGTCTATGATTTGTGGATGTAAAAAACTGTCTAGGTGGTGGGAGATTTCGTCCGTAAGTCAATTCGGCTACGCTGGCTTCCAGGTCCGGTTTGTAGCTTGCCCGAAGTCCTAGTAGAACCAAAGGCAGGGCTTCTATGCTTTTCGTTGTCGCATAGCATTTTATCGCGGCCTTTAGAGTTCGATATAGCGTCTCTTTCATGCCGTCTGCTGCTGGGTGGTAGGCAGTAATCCTGGTTTTCTTTATAACGCATAACTCGAGGACTCGGTGGAAAATTTGGGCCTCGAACTGCCTTCCTTGATCTGATGTTTCACTTTCCGGACTTCTATATCGAGCAACCCACTGTGAAAAGAAAGGGTCTACAACAGTTTCTGCCGTGATTTCTTTTAGTGGTATTAGTTAGATCCATCTTGTAGTCCTGTCAATACAAGTTAGCAGATACCGATACCCGTTTGATGTTGGCAGAGGTCCAACCAAATCCAAGTGCGCGTGTCTGAATTGGCGGCGTCCTTGAATTCACCTAGCGGGGCTTTGGTATGTCTGTCGCTGTAACTTCTTGTCAGTCTTATAACTCCTGACTCCCCATCTAAAACATATACCCAACTAGTTACAGCTATAGAAAATCACTTAAATAAATCACCAAACGTCCTTATTGAGCAACAAAAATTTTTGTCATGTTCCCAACAGCCCAATGAAAGCATCTTTTATTGCATATCTGCGAATGCGTTCGACAACATGCAACTTTACTTGCACTGAAACAAACTGCAATAAATCTGTTGAAAATTTATTTCTCAGAGCTCAGTTTCTTAGAGGATTGTATGACTCCCCCATTAGGGAAAATTTGTTACGAGAAAAGGATCTCACCTTCGATAAAGCCTGTGAAATAGCATTGGCACTCGAGGCTTCAAAGCTCGGTAACCAAATTTTGACGGAGTTTTTTTCCCTTTTCAACCAACAATAACTCGTTAAGAAAATTAACAAATATAGACCCTCTGAATCAAACAACAGTGCTTCTTATTCTAAAACAAATTATCAAGCAAAATCATTAAATTTTACGGACTGAGGGTAAAAGGACTTTGCCTCCGGTGTGGACTTAACAACCATAAAGCGAAAGACTCCAGGAGGAACAGGAAAGAAATGCATTTTACTGGATGCAAGAAGTTAGGACACGTCATTAAGGTATGTATTGTATACCTATACCTACCTTATTGAAAAATAAAGGGGAAAAGAAACCAGGTAGTCAATCCAAAAATGTTAATGCTATACATAATCATTCAGACTGCGAAAGTGATGATCAATTACCAGATGAAGAACACCCTTTCGTTATCAAAAAAATGTTTTCTGTTAACAAAACATCACATAATAAATCAGACGATAAATTCTTGGTATCACTCAGTGTATGCTCAGAAAAAGTTTCATTCGAAGCCGACACAACCCTAGCCCTGTAACATTAAATGATTAAATGATTAAATGATTAAATGAATGAATTAAATTAAACAGAAATCACAATAATGTGATATTGTTTTCGTCAAATATTAATTACTAAAATTAATTTAATTTAAGTTCAAAATATTCGTTTATGTTGTAAAATACATTTTCTGTTAATAATATTTTAATTTCTTTTTGAAACTTATTTAACGGCAAGGTTTTAGTTTCAGTTTTAAGTTTATTATACACCTTAATGCCTAAGACTTTATTCCCAACTACAGACTTGTTTAATCTATGCTTCGGTACATATAACAGATTCTTATTTTTAGTTTCATACTTATGCCCACTTACATTGTACAGATGAATATTTGTTTTTACATAAATTAACACTACATATAGTGTTAATTTACAATTGACATTATTTGTAATTTTTTAAATATATCTTTACAGTGGTCTCTCTGACCTGCTCCTGTTATAATTCTTAATATTTTTTTCTGTTGAATCAATAAATTTTCTACATTAACATGACCCCAAATGATTAGGCCGTATCTTATTCTGCTCTCTACCATTGCACGATATACCATTATTAAAGTCTCTATTGGTAAATACTTTTTTAACTTCCTAAAAGCAAAAATATGAGAGGATAACTTTTTTTCAACGGATTCAACATGTTGTTTCCATGACATTTTTGAGTCTATATTAATTCCTAGTAAATTTATACTTTTGTTTTCTTGTAGTTTTTTCAAACTCATCATTAATTGCTGTGTTTTTTCTTGATTCAACGTGAAATTGTTTGCTTCCATCCATTCTTCAATCTTCATTATGCTTGCTCTTGCTGTATCATATAGTACTTGACTATCTCTGTGAATATGTACTAGATTTTCATCGTCTGCGTAAGCTATTTCATCTTGCTCAACATCATCACATTTTAGTTCAGCTTCTTTTTTTAGGTACAAGTTGAGATCATTACTGTCTATTGCATAAAGAATTGCGCCTATATTTGATCCTTGTACTGAACTTCCTTCAACATCTTCAATTCTTGATGCCTCACCGTTAAAAACAACAAACTGTTTCCTTCCCGTAGTGAATTCCTCGATCCACTTTAGAGCATTCCCTTGTATATTAATTATTCTGCATTTTTCCCTAAGTATTTGAGGTGGTACTTTGTCAAAGGCTTTTGATTGGTCACAGCTTGTTATTAGTACTTGTTTACTTTTCTCAAAGCTTTCGATTGTATGATCAATTATTTTGGATACTGCTTGAACAGCAGATCTGCCTTTCCTATATGCGTACTGAGAGTCTGAAAGTATGTTATTTTCTTCTAGATATTTGACAAGTTGGTCTCTTACTGCTATCTCTAGTATTTTGCCAAACACTGGTGTTATACTTACTGGTCTGTAGTCTTCAGGGTTATCAATATTTCCTTTTTTGAATAATGGAGTAATTTTACTTATTTTCAGACAATCTGGGAAGCATCCGTTTGTTAAACAATTGTTTAGTAAGTGCGTTAATGGTTTTACTACATCTTTACTGATTTCTTTGATTAAATAATTAGATAAGCCGTAACAATCCATTGCTTTAGAGTTGCTCATTCTCTTTATAATCTTATCAACTTGCTCTTCTCTTATTGGTGACAAAAAGAAAATAATGTTTTTTATTTTCTCTTGATAGCATTCTTTAGCTATAGCTGTAGCTTTCCCTTTATCTATTTTAGAGTTGTTTTTAGTTACCTTAGTGAAACATTCATTGAACTCATCTGGTGTTATATTTCCTTTGTTAACTATTTCTTTATACTTCCCTGTTTCTTCTTTTACTAAGTTCCAGGCTGTTTTTGTAATATTTTCTGATTGAGTAATCTTCATTTCATTATATTTATATCTTGCAGATTTTAGCATATTTCTATAGTTTTTCTTTTCTATCTTGTATTTCTTCCATTGTCTCCCTTCTCTATCATCTTTGCCAAGTTCATATAATAGTTCTACCATTTCTTTTTTCTTTTTTCTTTCTCTGTGAACCATGCTTCTTTTTCTTTTCTGCGTTTTACATTATTTTTCCTTGTTTTTTGAGGAAAAGATGAAATAAAAAGCTGGCTGATTTTAACAATAAAATCTTTAAACGTTTCATTTGTCGATTTATGTGATTTAATGAAATCTCAGTCTGTGATTTGAAGCTTTGACTTGAACTCCTCAATTCCTGATTGAGTAAGTGGTCTAATAACAATTTCATTTCTTCCTTTACTGTTTTTATTATTATTTGCTGTCCATAATATATAATTATGATCGGAGAATTCACTTGTTCCCACCTGTGTCGTTATTGTCGATTTTCTTGACGAGAAAATATTGTCTATTATGTTATCTTTCCTTGTATTTTCTTTCACTTGATCTTTTAATCCATATGACTTAAAAATGTTTAAAATTTCTATTGCTGGTTTACTTTTTATTTTAAAATTTTCATTGAAATCTCCTGCGATAATTATTTGTTTATTTGTTCTTGTTATCTCTTTTAGTACCAGTTCCATTTGATTTTTGAAGATTTCGATGTTACTTGTTGGTGTTCTGTACACTGAAATAACAATCGTGTTTAAATTATCCAGTTCAACTGCAGCCAGCTCACAGTCTCTTTCTTTTGCATGTTTCGTAACTTTACTTAATGGTTTATAGCTTATACCTTTCTTCACATATATTGCAGCACCACCGTGCTTTATATTTTCCCTAAAAAATGCTACTGGTTTATTAAAACCATTCGGTATATAAAAGTGTGCTTCCTTTTCATTAAGCCAATGTTCTGTAACTACGAAAATATCAATATCCAATTCGTCTAATTTTATTGTTAATTCATCTACTTTTCCTCTTATACTTTGTATGTTTACATACATACCTTTTAAACTTGTGTTTGTTAAATGTTTTGTCTCTCTTATCTTCGAATTCTCATAGGCGCTTCTTTCCGAAAAAGGTAGTTTCTTATAATTATTCCTTTTGGCCAAAGGTTTTTATCCATAACCCTTATTGCTTCTTCTGCATTAATTTTCAGCATAAATGCGTTATAGTCCCCTGATTTTACTGGTATGTTTCGAATTTCTTTTACTGCTGTTTGGCTTACTTGTTTATTTATAAGATAGTTTGTGATATCTTCCTCATTTGTTTCTTTATCCAATTTTGTAATGAAGATCGATCTTGTAGTAGGTGCCGACTTAATTTTTCCATTTATATCGTCCTGACCAGTTGATAATATTTGTTTCTTTTGGGATCCTAGAACACTACTGTACGTTTTTTCAGTCTGACTGGGATCTATATAAGCTCTTCCTCCATATCTGTTGTAATTTTCTTTATTATTTTCCCAATAATTCCTTTGATTTCTTCTTGATCTCACAATGAAAATAATCACAATGAAGTCATTGTGATTATTAAAACTCGGTGAGAAGTTTCTGATCGGATACGGTTTGTTTAAAGTCTTATGTTTATTTATTTATTTAATTCTTCTTCTTTGTCTTTTTCGGCTGAGTTGCCTAAAGTCAGATCTAACATTTTATTTTCTTCACTATTATTAGTGACGTCATTTATTTTTGATTCTTCCAGGGAAGGTTGCACTGTAGGACCCGGAATAACCTTACTTCCATCATCATTTTGATTAATTTCTTCAGAAATATCAATTTCTGTCGTTAATTGACACGAATTATATACTTTTTTTCCACTCGTGTTAGTCTGTTTGTAATTTCAAGTTGATTTTCACTTAAAAGAGTAATCTGCGTGACGGTGGTGTTTGCGATTGTTACACAGTCACACGAGTGTTTTTCGTTTATTTTATTTGTTAGTTCCTCTATCTTGCTTGTTAGTATTTCTATGTATGATTTTAACGTAAATAGCGATATTCCTTGGCAATTATCACACATAAATTGTATTTTTTTGTTATTTTTAATTTTGATTGCTCTTATCTCGGTAGTTGTGAAATCTTCCAAGCATTTTATATGCCATAAATTTTTACAGCCGTCACAAGTAACTATATCATTTTTTTCCGGCACTAGTATATTACACTTTAAACACACTTCTTCTTTAATCATGTTTGTAAATTCCGTTTAATAAAAATAAGATGACACTACGGTTCGAAATTTGACACTCGCGCAAGATGGCCACCAAACAAATTTTTCATTCCCATTACTGCCCAGCGTATGATATTTCATACTTTTTTTTATTGTTAAAAAAGTCTTAAGGTATAAAAAGGAGTCTTGGGGTGACCTATGGCATTTTTATCTCTTATTTTTAGGATAATTCTACTCTTGAACATTGTTGGGTGTTGTTCTATTGGTTCTCTTTGTTGCATCTTCTTTACAAGGTTTTTTTTTTTTTTTTTTTTTTTTTTTTCAATAAGGAGAAACAAATGTATTGGTATATTGCTTACAGATATCATCAGGAAAAGGATGCAGAAGCAATTTTAGTGTCACTAAGAGAGATGGATGAAGAAGAAGAGATTGCAAACAAGATTTCCAATGCTTAAGAATCCGAAGTAGTGCTAACAGGAGCTGTGGAGGGGGAAGATAGTTACCTAGATGATGTAGGGAGTAATTTAAATGAAACTTTCGAAAAACATAGGATGATTTTGGCAAAGGTGGTCACCACTATGTGAAACAGGTTACCAGGGGTAAACCCCTGCGTTATGGCTACAAATTTTGGTGCCTTACAGCTTCTAAGGGGTATTCGTATTTATTAAAATTTGAACCATATATATGGTTGCAGAAGACTCCGTGCCAGGAATGACTCTGGGATCCTCTATGACCAAAAATTGTGCTTTGATTATCCTCCTAAAAAGGCTACTCTTTTTTTTTATTGATAATTATTTCAATTCCATCCCTTAGCTGGACAACTTTAATTCTCAAAATTTAAATTGTATATGAACAATTAGGGCTGATCGTAGTCAGAAAGCACCATTGGAATACTTAAAAAAAAGAACAGGAGCTCATATCATGTTATAAAGGCAACAGATTTTAGTATCACATTGATTACAGTATGCGCGTTACGAGTTGTGGCTTTTGGCACTCGGATTTGCCAACAAAATCCTGATATCTCATTGGTCCCCCACTCCATTTCGGATTTTCCCACGCTGTCAAAAGTCACAACTTATGAAGCGCAAACTGTAACTGGCATGTAATAATTATATGGTGACAGGTCCCACCAACATGAATCATGCAGATGTTCTAGGAGCAAGTCAATGTCGTCGTTGGAAAGAAAAGAAAAAAATATAAGTATGTTACTCAGCCACTCATAAGTGAGTATAACAAGCAAATAGTTGGTGAAGATCTATAAGACAAACTTAGAGCAGCAAACCCCGTCAAAATAAGAAGCAATAAATTATATTGGCCACTGATAGATTTTGCATGAACAGAGCTGTGGTAAATGCTTGGCTTCTCTATCGTATATGCTTGAAGAAACATGCCACTATTCTTGAATTTACAAGGAACAATGTTATGTATATTTTGAACAGTCCTGAAAAAGAGTTGCCACAAAGAGCAAAGCCAAAAATTGTTCCCTTACTCCTACTATCATTAGGTTTGATAGGATGTATCATCTTGTGGATGGCGAACTAACTTAAAGACCAATGTGGAAAATGTACCAAATTCAATTGCATATTGGACTATAGTGGGATATTGAACTCACCCAAAAAATGTTTTGTTCAATTTTATATGGATTCAGCAATGGATGATGTTAAGGAAACATTTTTTTTTTTTTTTTTTATTGATTCTGCGCTGCAAAATAAAGAAGAAGCTCTACTAATATCACTGGACGTTCAAGGAGCATTTGATGCCGCATGGTGGACTGCTATACTCTTTCAACTGAGAAAATGGGACTGTCCCAAAAATCTATTCCTATGAACTAAAAATTATTTTAAAAATAGATTTGCTATTTTATCTGGTTCAGGCTACAAATGTGAAAAAGGAATAACAAAAGGATGCCCCCAAGGATCTTGTAGCAGCCCAGGATTTTGGAATATACAATACGATCTTTACTAGGGTTAAAGTACCCCGCAGAGGTAAAGGTCATTGGTTTTGCAGACGACCTTCTTATTTTAATAAAAGGAGAAGACGGATTAACATTAAGTTCGTTAGGTAATCAAGCTCTCCATGTTGTAGAAGAATGGACTCATCAAAACAAAATCGGTTTTAATACAACAAAATCCCAGATATTAAGAATCAGTCGGAAACGTAGCCAAGCAGTTATTAATGTATATTTAAACGGTTCTAAATTAGTTGAAGTAGAGACCCTAAAGTATCTTGAAGTGACATCTGATAAATATTTATCTTGGAACAACCATATTAACAAAATTTGTTACAAATCATTAAAAATTATTGTTCTTTTATCTCGAACAGCAAAATTACATTGGGGATTGGGTTCGGAAGCCTTGCAGGCTATTTATAAAGGAGCTATACTTCCTCTAATCTCATTCGGAATACCTTGCTGGATTGAGGCCCTTAACAGGAAGTACAACGTTAATAAACTGGGGAGAGTACAACGCTTAATAGCTTTGAGGATAATCAAACGCTATCGAACCATATTATTTGAAGAAGCAGTTCTAATAGCAGATATTCTACCAATCGAATTAGAGCTTCAACACCTAGCTCGATTAAAAAACTGGATTGAGGATATTGATTGTCCTCTAAAATATGACAAACCTGTACCACATGCGAAATGGCTACACCCTGCTGGCCCACAGTCCAAAATCCTTAGAATAATATCCACGCTCCATTCTATGTTTCTAACTTCATCCTTCACAACGACCTTAAAGTCCCATTCGTCCATGACCTAGCCATATCCCAATACAAATCTTTCCATGACTCCATATCCCAACCCCCCAATCCTTTTCAATCTTTAAATCTGATTTACAACCTGTCATTACCATTTATTCCTGGAAATCCTCCTNACTTTTGTTTTCTTGTAGTTTTTTCAAACTCATCATTAATTGCTGTGTTTTTTCTTGATTCAACGTGAAATTGTTTGCTTCCATCCATTCTTCAATCTACATTATGCTTGCTCTTGCTGTATCATATAGTACTTGACTATCTCTGTGAATATGCACTAGATTTTCATCGTCTGCGTAAGCTATTTCATCTTGCTCAACATCATCACATTTTAGTTTAGCTTCTTTTTTTAGGTACAAGTTGAGATCATTACTGTCTATTGCATAAAGTATTGCTCCTATATTTGATTCTTGTACTGAACTTCCTTCAACATCTTCAATTCTTGATGCCTGACCGTTAAAAACAACAAACTGTTTCCTTCCCGTAGTAAATTCCTCGACCCACTTTAGAGCATTCCCTTGTATATTAATTATTCTGCATTTTTCCCTAAGTATTTGAGGTGGTACTTTCTCAAAGGCTTTTGATTGGTCACAGCTTGTTATTAGTACTTGTTTACTTTTCTCAAAGCTTTCGATTGTGTGATCAATCATTTTGGATACTGCTTGAACAGCAGATCTGCCTTTCCTATATGCGTACTGAGACTCTGAAAGTATGTTATTTTCTTCTAGATATTTGACAAGTTGGTCTCTTACTGCTATCTCTAGTATTTTGCCAAACACCGGTGTTACAACATCATCACATTTTAGTTCAGCTTCTTTTTTAGGTACAAGTTGAGATGATTACTGTCTATTGCATAAAGTATTGCGCCTATATTTGATCCTTGTACTGAACTTGCTTCAACATCTTCAATTAACAAGTAACTATATCATTTTTTCCGGCACTAGTATATTACACTTTAAACACACTTCTTCTTTAATCATGTTTGTAAATTCCGTTTAATAAAAATAAGATGACACAACGGTTCGAAATTTGACACTCGCGCAAGATGGCCGCCGACAGACTTATATTATACATTATAAATACATATACATTATAATTATATAAATACATTATACATTATAAATTAATTGTGACACTCTTGCAAATATTCATTGACCGAATAATAAGCTCTCGAGATTAGGTATTTTTTAATACATTGTTTAAATTTATTCATGGGCAAATTGCGTATTTCACCTGAAAGTTTATTATAACACCTGATCCCTACCAGAGTTGGAGACCTGCTTGTTTTGCTCAATCGGTGCTGAGGGATGATCAGGTTGTCACTATGTCTGGTGTTGTATGTGCAATCAGTTGATTGCCACATTGCACTCTCCTCGTGCACCGACACCAATAAATTATAAATAACTATTCCATAAAAAGTCATAATTTTCAGGCTTTGGAAAAGTTTCTGACAAGTTTCATCTGTTTTAGCTTTACATACTATCCTGATAGCCTTTTTTTGCATTATAAAAATCTTATTTGATTTACTACTTGTGCCCCATATGGTGACACAATAAGATATAAGGGAATGGAAGTATGCAAAGTAAGCCATTTTTAAAGTTGTCTCATCTAGGGAAA
>KZ651280.1:515225-529161 GCA_001010745.2 Gerris buenoi
AAAAAAAAAAAAAAAAAAAAAAAAAAAAAAAAAAAAAAAAAAAAAAAAAAAAAAAAAAAAAAAAAAAAAAAAAAAAAACAGTTATGAATAAGTAATTATTTCATTTATTTAATTATTTGAATTTTGGCGGGATTTTGACAGATAAACAAACAATGACGTTTGATAGAAGTATCGCACTAATTAATAGTTATGTTAACTTATAACTTTTATAAGCTAATTAATGGCATTTCATCGAGTTTTTTTTATATTTTTTCCTTACTTTTTACCGATTCCAACGATATGCTATTTGTCAAAAACGAATTTATACTTTCGGTATTATTAACCGTCAAAGTTTTAAAATTAAAAAATCGATAACTTAAAAATGGCGGCAAGTATCAAAAAATTAAATTTGATGGATTTGTTTGTCATACAGAGAGGTACATCCTTGCCGAACCAACTCTATTGGATCACTCTTCGATTTTATTTAAATTTTTGCTGACCTAGCAAACTGGGTCGAAGATGGAGGAAAATGTTGATTTTACTGGCGGCACATCTAAAAGTAAGGTCTGATTTTTCTGTCTAGTTTCAACTCTAGGTAAAATACCCTAGGCGTTACGATGATAATCCACCCACAGACGTAGGAAATGTAAAAAAAAAAACACTGACCCTACGTAACAAGTATCAAATTATNAATAAGTCGGGTAAAAATTAAATTTTAATTTTTTCTTCAGTAGTTTAGCAATGGCGGCGTGTTGCCATCTGGCAACATTGGCTACTCAGAGTGAAAAACAAACATTTACTGGATAATAATCATTTTTATCATTTTTTATTTAAGATATATAATTTGAGTTATATTTGGCATTGAAGACAAAGAAAATTGAAGATAACATTTTATAATTAAGAATTCAAATAATTTCGCAATGTGATAAGTCTCAAAACAATCTAGGCACAACCCAATACACACTTTGCACACATTGCTCAATGCATATCACAATGCCATATTTTCAAGTACGTCTTTACATAACAATTTCTCTTTTAAATTTTAATTGTGTGATTGAGCTGCCTGACATTCTATTTAGTTGTCAAGCGTTATTTGCTGCAGCATCTATCAACAGAGTTCTTTATTTCTCATGTTGATACTGTGCTATCCTATAGTTTCATCCATCCTCTCAGTATCGCCCATGTGTTTGTTGTAATCGTAATAATAATAATTTAACGATTTCCCCTGGTGTATATCAGATTGTAACCAAACCTCACTGGTTTACCACGAATCAATGTGTTTACAGACATGTCTCATCGTCCGTAGTACCTAACCATCGTCTCCTAGGAGATTTCTAGTTCTGGTATAAAGTATTTTAAGAAATTAAGTAAATAGATTGGATCTTTACAACAAGAGGACGCATCTTCCACATTTGGTCTGCATTATAAATAGCATGGAATGATTGGTATGCCTAATATTATGTACATTTAACCTAAGGCCATAAAAAGTTTTGAGTTGACAGTTATGTACTCTGAGTGGCCAATGTTGCCATACGGCAACACTCGACTTTGACCATAGATTAGGCAGTACTAAATCAAAATTAAAAAAAAGTTAAAAAATTTTTAAAAAAAGTNTTTAATTTACATGAACATACATATATATATTACCGGAAATATTAATAAACTTATGGTTATAGTGGACTAGCATGCAGGAGACTGCTATAACAGGACTACACATTCTACACTATTGTAAGGAACAGATTTGTGAAATAAGATATACTCATCTCTTGTGAGGAAAACTATCTCTAAATATTTCAACTTAAATAAACATATTATCTAATTGTAAAAAAGAAATCAATACCTATTCCTACACTTCAAAATAGAGTGGAAAACGATAAGTAGTAGGGAAAACTGTAAGCCGTCAACTCTAATCGGTAGCTGAATGGTTTAGGCTCTAGGCGATGGCGATCTGATCTATGTTTGATGTAAACCACAGGTTCGATCCCTGTCGACGTCGCATAGCTTTATATTTTGAAGTTACCTCAATTCAAGTGTCACCAACCGAACATTTTAACACCGATATTAGTGACATTGTGTATTTGTATCATTGAACTCTAAGATTAGAGTTAAACTATAGAAGAATAAATAAATAAATATAACTAACATTCGAATACCCATGTNGTGTCACCAACCGAACATTTTAACACCGATATTAGTGACATTGTGTATTTGTATCATTGAACTCTAAGATTAGAGTTAAACTATAGAAGAATAAAAAAATAAATGTAACTAACATTCGAATAGATATATCCATGTAACAACAACAACAAAACTCTCTATTTACTTCTTTTTACATAATATTTACATAAAGATAATAAATTAAATTGCATTCAAAAAAATAATTAATGGAGGAATCTACCCTTGTATCAATTATTAAAAGTTTAAAAGATGATCTTAAAGAGGAGTCCCAAAAGCAAAAAGAAGAAATAATTAATGCTTTCTCAGAATTGAAAACGTCTGTTACGAGTAACACGGAAAAAAATAATACAAATGGAAAGAGAGGCGAGACGGAAAAATATCGTTATTCATGGTCTTAGAGAGGATTGGTCAGTAAGCATAGTTGAACTTGTATGCAAGGTAATAAGCGAAAAACTAGAGATTGAGATTTCAAATCGGGATGTGGATATGGCAAGAAGATTAGGGAAAAAGGAAGATGGGAAAATTCGACCGATACTAGTAACACTTACAACTCAATGTATGAAGACAGAAATCCTCAAGAATAAAAGAAAACTAGCTGAACATAATATCGCGATAAGTGAGGACTTCCCGAAAGAAGTTAGTGAAAAGAGAAGATACCTATATCAAGAAATGCTAGAGGAAAGGAAGAGGGGAAAATATGCAGTTTTACGTTATGATAAATTAATAGTGAAGGACTGGCAGAAAAACAAAGAAACGAATAGTGGAAACAAAACCAACCAAGGAAGAAATAAAAGAGCTATTGAAACATCACCTCAGCCCCACGGCCCATCCAACCAAGAATCTACACCCCTTCAGTCTCGTAAAAAGCAAAACACTAAGATCTTTCGACAACAACTACTTCAATACGAAAGCAGCAGCAGCAGAGAATCAGCTAAAAACACCTATTCAGCCCTTCAACAACCGGACAACACAGAAAACAATGCATAGCAATAAAATAAAAATAAAAATGATAAAAGAAGCAAAATCAAACAAAAGAACATAATAATATACACTTTCAATTGTAGAACACTAAAAAGTAAAGATAAATTAACAGAACTGTTAAACGAATTAAGTACAATAGAATGGGAAATAGTAGGGCTAGCAGAAATCAGAAGAGAAGGAGAAGGTCTAATAGATATAGGGTCGGACAAAGAGTTCTATTACAACGGAAAAGGAAGTGAGGGGGNGTAGAAACTGGAAAGCACCTTTCGGTGGAACTAATTGCAAATAAAACTATTCTTGTTGTAAATTGTAGGTAACGCATTCCTAATCAACATACTAAAACTATACATCCGTATTGTGGCAAATAATGCATTTTTGGCCGCTATATTAAAGAAATATGATCATTAAAAAAAAAAAATTAATAAACAGGAAATTTAATGTTTAAAAAGAATATGATATTGGCTTGTAAATTTAAAATGTTTACACAAAGATAAAGTAGAGGGGAAAAGCAACAAATCAACCAACATTTCCTCTTCTGTACTCTGTCAAAAAACTCTGGAAAATACTGTACAATAAGTTGTTCATCCTTTGTTAACTTTTTCTGCTAAGTTTGTAAATATTATTTTTTTAAGCTAAATACTATGAGGGTGTAAAAAATAAATAAAAGGTAGAANATTTTAAAAGTCAAAGAGAAATTAAAAAAAAATAAACAGAGGGTTTTATTTTTATAAATAATCAAACCGATAACAAAAGATAAGGTTCCAACGACAAAATATCCCTACGGAGGGAGAAAATAACGAAAAAAAATCCCACAGAAGAGAAAAGGGAAAAACCAATGAACTGAAATAAAAAATTCCCACAGAGAGTGAAATTTCGTCTGAATAGCAAGAAAAAATACAACACTCTCCCCGCTATCGAAAAACGGCTAGAACAAGCCAAATGTTTGAAATAACGACCATGAACGATGTTTTCGATAAAAAGTAGACTGAATTTGAATTAATATCCGGTCCAAAATGCCCAACAAATATGTGTGCGCCACTTCGGGTGGTACAAGGGGAATGAAACAAATATAGAAAATAATAAATAATAATATAAATGAGAACGCACTCACCGGTTACAGTTTTTTTACAGCGGGGTTGCAATGGAAAGGGGCCTCGACGCTTTCTTTCTTCCGTTAAAAATTGGTAGAGAAATTCAAGNGTTCATCCTTTGTTAACTTTTTCTGCTAAGTTTGTAAATATTATTTTTTTAAGCTAAATACTATGAGGGTGTAAAAAATAAATAAAAGGTAGAAACTTTCAAAAAACTTAATACCACATCACAGGTTTACCTTAGCCAGAGGCCAGGAGGGAGGGGTAATTAATTAATGCAATTAATGGATTTGGCGATCTTTAATAATTCATAGCAGTGTCCTTCTTGATTTTACTAAATATATGGATTTAAAATAAACGCTCAAATATTTAAAATATATTTTAAATGTTGACTCATGACTTAAAGATCAGCAATATACAAAACAATTAACAGGAATTCATTCGGCAGAAATTTTACTGGGACTACAGTTAAAACCAAACTATGTATTTCTCTTTAAACCCGATATCACAAGAGGTATTAAAGGAGCCTTAGAAAAATAATATTATTTTAATTTATAAAAAATAAGAGGAAATATTAAAATGGTGGCCGAAAAACTTAAAGCATTTACAATGTTGAAATTTTATAATTTATGTTTAATTTTGTGGCTATGTTTAAAGCTTCTTTGACAATTAGTGTGTCTGCATTACCTTCTGCATGAACGACAGAATGGCCTCTTCCTTGAATAAACACTCCCTCATATTTGTAAAGTTTTGTTTGTTTGTAGAGTTAGAAAAATACTCTGCCAATTAGAGTGACATATAGCTTCCTCGCGTTCTATTTCGTATACTTAAATTATTTTATGCTTTAACAGCCTATTATATTTAAATTTGTTTATTTTTCCTATCGCATTTTTTTAAAATGTCAAAATTGTTTTGATTTTTTACATCCATATTATTTTAGCAATATTTAAAGATCCACAACGGTTCAAGTTAGTCTGGGGCTATTTGCAAGCTACTTTTGACAATCCATCTAAAATTGAAAATAATCGGATAAGTACCTTTGAAGAAATAGGTCTTAATATATGTATCTTTGTGCGCATATGGACGAGAAACAAATGGGCGAATAAGGCTGAGACTTACAGAGAACAACAATGGGCAAATTATGACTTACCATCTAAATTTCATTAAAATCGGACAGGTAGTATTTAAGATAAGTTGGTTCCAAAAATTGAGTGACAGACAGTCAGGGAACCAAAAATGATCCCTGATGTTTAAAACGGATTTCTGTCTTGAAATCTTGTAAATCGGAGACATAAAAAAAAAAATCGCATTTCAGAACGACCACATAGCTTCCTTTCATTACCTTCGGTAATAATTTGTTTTTCTTGATGATCACAGGCGAATTGTTATCAAAGACTACTACAAGAGACGACTGCTTTGAGAGCAATCTGTGCTCCATGTCTTTTATATTTAGTATTTATACCCCCAAAAAAGATTGTTACTTTTCTATAGCTTCTAATAACAAACGATTCGTGATCGTAAAATGTTACAGAAGTAGACCATGGTTACTGATAAATAAATGCTCCCCCATCAACGCAGTAAGAAGTTCATTGCCGGAAATGTTGTTTTTCATTGACGTTCATAATTCCGTTAAAAATGTTTCACTAATCACTTAAAAAAGCAGCAAATGGATTTTGGTGTTTAAAAATTGTATTCTTTTTCATATCTACGAAGTATAATGCCACCCTTGAAATCAGGATAAATCAGTATGTCATCATATAAATCAGTATGTTAATTATTACCAATACTTGAAACACTAGTCAATGTTTTTCTTTCTTTATAATTTCATAGGCTAATAATTAATAATGACGGTATTTGAGTAATTTTATTTTGTCTTTGAGTAAAGAGGTATTAAGGATGCTCCTGATGCACACTTATACCCCCATCCTCCCATTGTAAATCCCTGCAATTTTAAATTCCATAAAAAGTTTTATGGCCATCAATTTTTGGCTATATTATGGTCGGCGACTCAAAAGTGGCCTGATTGTACAACTCTTTGGTTACTTCCATCCATTACAGAAGAGAGTACTTATTTCTGCACTCCGTCATTTACATACTGTATACAAAGCTTCAAACTTCCTGAATTAGGAGACGTGACCCAAAAGTTCTGTTAATCTGTGTGCAGCATGAGAAATTGAGCGTATCAGAGAACGATCAGTGTATCAGAGGAGCCTGATAAAATACTTATATAATTGTTTACAAGTTAATAAAATATACAATTAGATGAACCAAAGCAAAGAAAACAGTGCTGTGAAAGGATCAATGAGTGAGACGTGAGACTGACTGACACTCGTAGCCCTTAGCGGAGGGAGTCGAGTGCAGACGTCTGAGTTCGGGCTCACTGCAGACGTCTGAGTTCGGATATCTTCGTCATAAGGAGAAGCACGCTTTAGTTGCCTGTTTATTTAGATGGCAACCCTTCCCTTTCTTCGTTTCAGAGTTAGGTTGCGCGCGCAGCCTAAAACCCATAATATCACAGTTCCACTTCATATGAATACGGATTGGGAATTTTTGTTTCAATTAAGTCCACTTAAAACGCTATTTATTGATCAAGATGAGTTGTCTGTAATTTGTACCGATAACATGCAAATACAGACAATAAATCTGATGAAATTACAAATTAGGTTTCATTCACCCACGCATCCATAACAACACTAACTAAAAGTAAGTTTATACATAAAATTTTTACAGACTAAAACAATATTATTCACACAAGCATTCACTCGGAATATAAATTGACAAAATCATTCATAAAAGTTATATATATTTAAATGGAATTAGCCGGTGTGACAATAACGTAGGAGAAATGCTGCATGCTGCTGAGGTCCTGACGTCTTTGATCCGACTTGGTGTAAATTAAATCCTATATCAAATAAAATATAAGCTGAAGACCCTGAATCTATTCTGCTCGATGCATATATATGTAACGTCGATGTGTCGATTACGCATATTACCAAGCACATGTGTAAGTACAGTACAGTGATGACTTTATGAACGCACGACTAAGCGAAGGAGGTTGAATCAAACACTGCATAGCCTGTGATTTACGATCCTTTTAAGATATTTTTTGTATCCTAACTGAATAAGTTGACGAAAGAAGTTTGAACCGTTGGCTGCGTATAAAGTGTACTTATCAGCACCATTTTTACGATCTTTGAACGATGCCGGGACTACTGAAATATCTGCACCAGAATATATTAAAAATTGATATTTCTTATTTTTGTCTGTGCCAAACAGGCGAAAATTATTCACGGGTTTTTCACCAATGAGTGGCGCATCACACATTGGGTTTCTAGTCTATCAGATTTTGTACGTTTTTTATTTCTTCCATTGACACGGTAATATAAATTTCTTCGCTTCATCACCGAACTTTAAAAGACCTTACTGTTTCGTTGTCGTGATCGGCTGCGAGTCGGCTACGACAGTGTTAGGTTGGGTTACTATTTTAAATCAAATTATAATTACTATTTACAAAGGGTGACAGACAGAGAAAAATATACTTCAGCGCCGGGACTCGAACCACGGATCCCCCCATCATTTTCAGGGCGGGTACTCTAGCCAATTAAGCTACACTGTAGAATAATTTCCTCTGTCGATAACGATACCTAGTCCCGAATTAAGCTTCCAAATTTTTCTACAAGTCTTAGAAGTCAACTTTAATGACATAGAACTAGACCGAGAAATAACGCTTGTAATTATAAAGTACTCAATTCGTACCTGTACGTAGTACAATCAATTAGAAACTCAATTTTTAAGTTTTTGGTAGTATTCATACTACGGAACGTTAAAATTTTAATAAAATTAAAATTACTATTTACAAAGGGACTAGGCAACATTATCGACAAAGGAAATTATTCTTCAGTGTAGCTTAATTGGCTAGAGCTCCAGCAGGGAAATGATGGGGAGGTCCGTGGTTTGACTCCCGACGCTGAAGTCTATTTTTCTCTGTCTGTCTCCCTTTGTAAATAGTAATTATAATTTGATTTAAATTAAAATTTAAACGTTCCGTAGTATGAATACTACCAAATTTCGGTTATTTTGTCAGCCATCTTTGCCAATGTTTCTAGATTTAATTGCTAAAATAGATTGAATATTTCTGGGGAGCCAGTTAATAAATAAATATTTAATGACTTTTTCCTCAATTTGTATGCTTGCTAGATCTTTCATCTGCTTCAGCAGCTGTGAGGTTTTTTGGTCACCTAGTGCTAATTCTTCCTGTAGACGTTCAGCTGTTTCAGTTGTTTTGTCTTTGAGTCTAAAAAAGCTTCGATCACACCTTGTTTTAGTTTAGTGTAAGGTAATCTTAGATCATTTACTATTCCTGCAATGTGGAAATCGCTTTCAGTTTGGTGGAACCAAACCTTAGGTTTTTGTTTTCAGAAAGGGGGTAATTTTGCTGCAACTCGTGTTACAGCCGAGCCAAACTGATTTTTATTTTCATTTGGCATTGGGTTAATAATTATTCTTAACGATAATAATTTAAAATATCTTAACCAGAAGTTGAATTCAAATGTTCCTACAATTCTCATTCACCACTATTGGAATTGTCCAAATTAAACAATTAATATTGTTTGAATTCAACTATTCTAAAAAATGCGACTTTTTCCACGCACATTGCTGCTTCAATTTATTTGAAAATCACAATCTAATTAATTAAATAATTTTTTTTTTAATTATTATTTTTTAACTCAAACTTGACATGTCACATGCTAAACGCCACAGATTCTATAAAAACAAAAACATTTTTACATCAAAATATAGATCTTATAACTTACAAAGTATAAAAAAAAGGAATTTAACCGTGTTAAATGATAATCAGATTATGATTAAAAAAAAAGTTAAAACTTCTATACGTTAAAAATACTTATAGAATCTGTAGGAAGAATCTAGACACAAAAATTAAATAAATTAAAAAACAGTATTACACATTAACGGAAAAACTTTTAAAAAATAAATTTATATCTCAAGAAAACTAATCTTAAAATTTATAGTACAATCTGGCAATTTAGCCAGATTGTACAGAAAACCAAAAAGTCATATAGATTGAATTTCCCTGAGACCTATATTAAACACAATAAATACAACAACCGAAAAATTACCAGAATTTTACCAATACTGTAAAACCTCTTTTGCATTAAATAAAGCAAACTAAAATATAAATAAACATTAATTAATGATATATTATGATAAAAATTCTATGTTTAGCAATATTCCTCATTTCAGAACTCTACAAAACAATTTTTAAAACGGGAAAATACTATATCAGACACCAACATCCAATATAAAACAACATATCTGTAATTAATAAAATTTTGTTTTAGTAATTATTACATTCAATGTAAAAACCATATTTATAGAATAATAAAGGAGGCTTAATGAGGGGAGGGGGATGACAGCAAATCTTAGTGGAATAATAAATAATAATCTAACGACTAAAACTTAAGGCTCATTTTTAACTCAATTTGTATGTAAATATGTAGATGATTACTATATGATAATTAACAAAAAAAACTCATTGAAAAAATTTACTAGATACTTTTAACAACCAAAATGAGAATTAGAATAAAATTAACATCTTAGATTTAACCTAAATTAGAGAAGAATATGCCAAAATAAATACAATATCATACCATTTAATTAACCATCTAATTAACAAAGGAATTAAAAGATAAAAAAGTGTAAATTTGAATAGTAATCACCCCATGAGCCGAATGAGGAATTCTTTTTACAATCTGGTAAATAGATCAATGATATTAACAAATAAAAAAAAATTGAATTCAGTTTAAAATGAAATCTTCAAATAATTAATATCAAATGTATAACCACAAATTTTAATTAAACAATTTTGGTATCAAAGAATTCATCTAATAAAAAAATAAGCAAAATAACAATTTAAATAATGACCCAACAACAAGAAACATACTCTTTTATAGTATGAAAAAATAAAAAACTTTTTAAAAAAATTTATTTTGAAAACATAAAATTTGGATAAAAACCTCTAAATAAAATAGATCAAACTTACCATAAAAGACCAAAAAAGATAATTTAAGTAGATAATAATGTGTTATTATTATTTAAGGCCTGATAATGTCAAGGTATGGGTGAAAAATTGGACAGATTATATTGTTTTAAAAATATAGAAAAGTTTTTTTTAATGATCATCCCTAGAGCCCAATAAGAAAAAGTATAATTAGGAAATTAAGGGATTAATCGAAGAATAATTAATTACTTTTTAGTTGTTTGGAATACCATTTTGTTGAAAAAAAATCCAATCTCATTGTTTCGTTTTATTACTTTTATCTCTTTTTATTTAATGNTTTTTTTTTTTTTTTTTTTTTTTTTTTTTTTTTTTTTTTTTTTTTTTTTTTTTTTTTCTTCTTAATATGCTATAAGAATTTATATATTGTAATATTTGTTTTATTTGCTAAAGTAATTTTATTGTTATTATTAAAATTATTTTTGTAATTAGTTACGGAATTTATGAAATTGTTTGTCCTAAATTATTTGTGATTATTTGGAGCTGTAATTTATTTATTAAAAATTCTACTCGTAGGTCAACAATGATTTTAATAATGGGCTTATCTAAATATAAAGGTGTGGTGTTGAAATTTTGACCTAAACATAATAAATTAATATATATTATTAGGTATGATTAGATTAGTAACACTAGGACACCTAACTTTTTTAAATAACTGGTTGTACCAATCCAAACTATTTAATTCTTGTGAGTTTCCCATCCTTATTGACTTATGTTCTTTATTTTGTATTTTTTTCTTATGTTTTTTGTTTTATAATTAATTCATTTAATTGGGAAAATTACTTTTTCCTAGAATAATTATAATTTATGAACAAGCTAAATTAAGTAGTAAAGTTCAAAATAGCTATAAACCGGTAGAATCGTTTATTTCAAACGCGAATTAATTGCGATTACGTGTAGATTTGAAAAAAAAAAAAATGTGTTGATTCATGACAAAATAGTAGTAGGGGTAAAGGATTTAAAATTAAGTGAGTAAATGCAAATGGATCCAAGCCTAACAAAAGAAAAAGCAATAACGTAGGCTAAACAACATGCTGGTATAATGGCCAAGCAGATCATAGTTAGAGGAGGACAAGAGATACGATTTAGGAAGGAAAAAGGAGAAGATATTGCAATAGCTGAGGTGTCTGAGAAAGGAAAATTTGATCAGATGTGTAAAACATGGTATAGGAAAGATCCAAGGAAAGAATGGTGTTAATATTGATTGCGAAAAGATTTATTTAAGAGAAGACAAGTGTTCAAAGTTAGGTTCCAGGTGCCGAATATGTAATTGATTAAATCACTAGAGCATTTAATGTAACTCAAAATATGTAAGAAATAGTGGAAAGACAGCGAGGGATTGACAGTGACTCAGAAAGGACGAGTCACCGGTATGTTTATGCTTAATTTATGGGTAGAAATGAAATGTTATAATAGATACGTGGGCAGACCTATCCGTTATTTCAGAAAGATTAGCTTATGAACCGGGGAAAGCAGAATTAAAAATCAAGATAATGACAAAAATAGAAATAAAGTGGAAAGGGATAAGCTCGGAGTAGGTTCTATACATATGTGGCGGTTAATGGGGGTGGCAGTGTAACCTAATGCCAGATCGTTTGAAATAAAGGCTCTCAATTCAGCCACCCCAAGTCTCTGTCAACGCCTTCTCGTAGTATTATACGAGCGCCCCTGTTAAGTAAATCTTCTTGGTCTACAACAAAGATTGACTCAGTCAAAGCTGGTATCTGAGGTAGGCAGATACAAGCAACACCAGTACATCCTATCCAAATACCCAAGAAGCTACAATAACAATGTCCTAGGACAGTAGAGACGTATTAAAAACGGAATTGGACACGGCAGCCACCTCATAGACCGGATTTATTGCCTGCTGTTTAGGGGGCTGACCTGTATTGAGGTGAAAATCCTAGAGGGCGATATTAGTGCCAAAGGGTAATATAAAAATATGTGAAATATAAAAATTGTTGCAAATAGATTACTCTACAAGAAAGTATGAACAAGAACTCTAAAATTTAGATTATTGTTGGTTAGTGGCTGATAGTATTGGTTACTAGTGGTTAGTAGTTTTGGTTAGTGGTGGTTATTTGTACTTCCATAGGTAGAATATACCCAAAAAATCTAACTGGGAGGGGTGGGATAACAAAAATAGACCCCTTTCGTCCTCAGAAAAGATGTTATTTTTGATATTTTCAAAAAAATATTGCATCCTTGAAGCTCTATATTTCGGAAAGTATAGGGTTTAGGAAAAAAACTATGGCAAATTTAGTGTTCTGCAAGAAGGATCCGAACACTTATTTCAGGACATATAGGTAAAGAGTTATAAAGAAATAACTAAAAAATAACTAAAAATTTCGCGTATTTTGGCCCCCCTCTGGGTTAGCACAGGGTCTAGGAGGTCGAAAACTTGGGGTTTTACCGAATTTCTATGTATGTACATACAATAAAAAAAAAAGTTTTTATGACCTTTTGCAAGGTAGACCCTTATTTTTAATACCTGTCGACTGGACTAATCCTCATATAATGAATTTTGATTCGTAAAATCAACAAATCACGATAATTTTCTTTTTTCACAATTTTCAATGGATATACATCGTGTTTTTAGTCCTGTGCGAATGCGATGTTTGTATTCTCAAAAGGTGTAGGGAATGATGTCTTGGAGAAATCATAGTGATTTGAGAGATTATCGTAACTGTTCGGTTTATTATAATTATGGCCATTACCTGGCTTTAATAATATGCTGTATAGAAAGCATTTATCTTCAGCATTTTAAACATTAACGCGAGCCTCATTTATGTATAGCTGATTTTATCAGGTAGGGGTATGTAACTGCTTCCTCTTAGCGGGTTGTTCATATTAACCCTTAAGTGCACACCGTCGACCGCAAGCAACCTACATCCTCTTCCTTTAAGTTAAGATTCTTCCATTTCATCCTTCAGTTTTTTAAATTTTTCTTTTATGATTTGGTCCAGATTTGAAGTTTGGAATATACCAAAATGGTATAATAAAGCTTCGTTCCTTGTTTCACCGAGAGTGTTTTTATACGTTCACTCAACCTCAATGTTAACTTTTATGTGCTCTTGCAAAGATATATTTAAATAATTAAATACATAAATAATTTAAATACACATCTTACACTTTACAATTTAAATACACACTTTTTATTTTTAACTAACAGATATACTCAAAGAAAGTTATATTAACCAATTATATATCTATTTAACTTAATTAAATCTATTTGTAAAACAATTAATCATTTAACCTATATAGTAAGAAAAACAATTAAATTATATAATATTTAATATAAATAAATTAAACCTATTATCTATTAAATTGTTAGTTAATACCACTTGTTGTTAGTTACTTCCACTCCCAGGTAGCGCCAACCACTATAATAATGATTTTTTCCATTCTCCTCCATGATAATATAAAAAATTGTTAATAAGTACTAACATTTTTATCAAATTTAATTTTTACATAATTGAGACATTATTAACTTCTATGAAATCAACTAAATTATATCAAATATTGGTAATAATTTCTAGTATATATTATAATAAAACTATTTTTCAACAAAACTTTTTTAATTAAACTGATTAAATATGTTGCTATTAAATTATATACATACATAATTTAA
>KZ651280.1:572384-583187 GCA_001010745.2 Gerris buenoi
AATCTAAGCCATATTATTTTAAAAGAAAAGGAAACTAGCCTACTTGAAAAAGGTCTTAGACATTCACCACACTTTAAAATCAAATGCAAAGATTTAGAACAATTATCTGTATGTACGGAACTAGCCTTGAACACTAATTCAGAAAACAATATAGACACACAAATTGCCCGTCTTCAAGCACATAAAACAATTAGTCAATATAAAAATAAACCGAATAAAAATCAAAATTATAATATTAAAGAATTTAAACAAATTAGAGAAACACTTAATGATAATAACATAGTTGCAATTAAATCCGATAAAGGTAACACCACAGTTTTATTACATAAAGATACTTACATTGAAAAAGTTGAAACTTTCTTAAATAATAATAATTTTACGGAAATAAAGAACGACCCTACCCATGATTACAATAATAAAATAAAAAATACCATTAATACAAGTACAAACATATTTAAAAAAACATGACATGTACAGATTAAAAATAATGAACCACACGGCACCTAAATTAACCGGTTACCCAAAAATACACAAAGAAAACACACCTATAAGACCAGTAGTTACCAGCATTAATTCCCCCACGTATAAAATAGCAAAAGAACTTAACACCATCCTTAAGAACATCTGCCCGAAATTCCAATACACTGTCAAAAACTCTTACGAACTGGTTAACAATATAAAACACACGAATATTCCAAGAAATGCCAAACTTATATCATTCGACGTGGTCAATCTTTTTACCAACGTACCCACTCAAGAATGTCTTGAAATGATTAGGAAAATAATAACACAATCGAGCTTAGATATTTTTGAACAAATAGACCTAGAAAAACTGGTAGAAACCACACTTAAACAAAACTACATGGTTTTTAACAACAAGTACTACACCTCAGAAAGCTTAGCTATGGGATCCCCCCTAAGCCCTTTACTCCCAGACATGTTTATGAACCATATTGAAAGTAATATCTTCAACTCGAATAATAACCTTCTCAAAAATATTATTTATTGGTACAGATACGTCGATGACATTATCTGTCTCTGGATAGGGACTGATAGATTACTACAACAATTTTTGGCATTTATAAACTCCATACACCCAAACATCAATTTCACCCTAGAAACAGAGAAAGATAAGTCAATTAACTTTTTAGATTTAACAATAACTAGAGTAGAAAATAACCATAAATTTAAAATTTATAGAAAACCTACATACACCGATATAATTATACACAATAGCTCAAACACGTACTATAAACATAAAATGTCAACATTTTACAGCCTAATTCACAGAGCGATAAACATCCCAATGGAGGAAGAGGACTTTAACAGTGAAATAAAAACAATAAAATCTATAGCAGAAAACAATGGATACCCACTAACAACAATAAATAAAATATTACGGACCAAACTAGAAAAATCAGCCATACAAATAGCAACAAAACTCACTAACACCACAGATAAATCCCCAACCTGGGTAAGTTTACCATACCTGGGAGAAATCTCCACAAAAATAGGCAAAATTATACAGAACAATAACACTAGAATAACTTATAAACCTTACACAACACTCAGGAAATGTTTAGGATCTATAAAACAAAAAACAGACGTAGCAGACAAATCCGGCATCTACAAATTAACGTGTGACACATGCAAAGGTGTCTACCTAGGCCAAACCGGAAGGAAAGTGTCGAAACGTGTCAAAGAACATTACGCAGCATGGACCAACAAGTCGGATAAATCCAGCTTTGCTAACCATCTAATAGAAACGAACCACACGTTCACAAAACAAGCCTACGAACTTATACACATTTGTGAAAAAGGAAAAAAAAAGGATTTATTAGAAAATCTTGAAATCCACAGAGCCCTAAATAATCCTGACATCGATTGCTTTAATGAAAGAACCAACCTGAATAACTCCATACTAGTCAAACCCTTATAATAATAAACACTTTACTCACTCTCTCCTTCAACACAACACAGTTCCTTATCTTTATTAATAACAGTTGCCATCTTCATAAACTCATAGCATTTATTACACTTACTCTCATAAGGCCTTCTATCCGTACAATTAGATTAAATAAAGTTTATTATGTTTAATGTTACTTACTAATTTATTATTATTTGTTATTTTTAGATATGTTTAGAGCTTCTTAGATTCCGATTGTTCCTTTTTAGATTCTAGTAAACATTGTATAACTTAAGTTTAGTCATTATTATTCAAACCTGTAATTTTCATACTATCTAATTCTTTGTACATATTTATACTTCCTTCACATTCCTAGACCTAGAGCTTGGCCCTAGCTCTTAATCCGATTGGAAACCCCCTCACACCCGCTTTTCCAAGAACCCCACACCCCTCCCGACCTTATGTCCTAAACACTTGCCACCTTAACTCCTTGTCAGTCTATAAATATAAGGCACTGAAGATAGCCGTCATACTATTTATACTTTTTATATTGTAGTATTGTAGAGGCTGAAACCGGTCTGATTTGTTATTAAATTTATATTGTGGTAAAGACAATAAACCTATATTTTATAGTAAAGTGTTAATATTTCTTTTAAACAGTGATACAAACCCATCATTATGTATGGTAGTAGTAGTAAAGTCTGCAAAGAAACTGCGGGGCGGTTCTCTCTTAGTGGAGGCCTCAAGACATTACCAGTCCTTCAAATTAATGCCGCTAAAATTAAAGCATCCTAAAAATGAATATATTAGGTTATCAGTGGAAGCTCATAAAACTCTGAATCAAGTTAAAGAAGTGATCTCGTGCATAGATATATATCAGATTTCAGTCGAGGAAATATATACAAGTAGTCCACTATCTTAAGAGCCAAGGAGTAGTAGAAGTTAGACGATTGAACATGAAAATTAACAAAACATTCTGGAACCTACGGACAGCTACATTATAACGTTCAGCTTCACGTCTCTTCCTAATAAGCTACTTTTCTGTCCCCGTCAGGATGTATATCCCCCTACCAGTGCGTGCTTTGAGTGCAACAGTTTTTCTCTCGGGAGAAATACTTAGCGTCATACTATTTCTTATGACAATAAATTTGGTAACCTCGCTTATTCCCTTATGCGTAGAACCGTTCTTTAGTAGATCTGTGACTATTCGCGAAGAAGAATATCAGACGCACAGGTCCACTCACTCACATCTGGAAGCGTTCATAACAGAAAAGTCTAAGAATCGATGTTGATCTTTCGATGTATCGGTCAACATCGATGTTTTCCCGAAACATCGAAAAATTGATGACATCAATGCATCGGACTCCAAAAAATGGCGACAACGAATATCGGTAACGAGATCGAGGGATTTTTTGAAACTGGTGTTTTCGTTCGGACTGGAAGACATGCTATAGAAAGTGCCGAAAAGAGGAAGTGGTACAGGGCCAGACTGCTTATCGGTCACACCAGGCTGACACATCAATAAGAAAGATAAATCTGTTTGTACACTATACAACCAAGAGATACACCACCAAGAGACTGTACACCATATTATACTCTGTGAGTGCCCAAGGTTGGACACTGAGAGAACGAAAACGTCTTCAAATGTCTTCTAGCATTGCTGAAGTTTTGCATGCCAGTGAAACCACAACAAAAATACTTTTTGAATATTTAAAGGAAATTGATGTCATGACGGAAATTTAAACTGGACTTTGTTTTACAACCCCCTCAAATTATTATCTAACACTGAAATGATGCAACTTGTCATGAGTTTAAAATCCAAATTTTTCGGATGGAGGTGAAAATAATTGAACATTTTACCTCCTTTATTTAATTATTTTCTCTCAGGAATGTTTATTTTATTCCATCCATTTATTTATATATCTTTTCATTTTTGCGTTCTCTAAGGCTCTGTTAAAGACTTTTTTTGAGGGAATATCCTAAGGTTTTTTCTTCAATCAAGAATTAGCTTTAGATTTGATTAGTGTAGCAAATTAGTTTAGTTTTTTTTTAGTTTAAAATTTCTGCTTACATTAGCAATTTATCCAATTCATTCTTTTCACTATATCCAGTTAATTATAATTTCGGTTATTATTATAAATCATTAACACTATGCCTCTTAACGGATGTTCTCATTAACAAATGACTACGGTGGTTTAATCCCCGAATTTGAGGAAACCGACTTTCCAGATTTAACTCCAAATCACTATGACACAACAAGCGGGAATGCGGACGGAGTATGTGACGATCATCTGTTGGCTGATGTGGATATGGAGAATCTTCCTAAGGTATCGTTTAATAATAAGCAATTATCTATTGGGTAAAAAGTTATGATACCTAGGAAAGATGGCCAAACGCAAGAAGCCTTTGTAACAGATATATTACCCAATAATAATCTAGATGACATCAATCAGAATAACGACAACCTTGTAAATGTTAAGTGGGTCGAGAATAACGGCTGTGTAAAGGGTAAAACTGTATACATCAGCACTTTGATTAACACTGAACCTGAAGCCATTGACACCAATACAGCTGTAAATAATAATATTGATGACCAAGACATTCTTGTCTCTAAAATAAATAATGTAAATAACTCAAAAGTAAATAATGACGATAATATTGATACACCTTCTACATCCTCTGGTTTAAGTTTTAACTCTGGACCTGTACTTAATAACTCGAAATCTGTTTGTGATACTTGTGGATTGTCCTTTAAAAACGAACGTGGTCTTAGGATCCACGTCATCAAGAAGCACCCCTTAGAAGCCAACTCTGCCAAATTAAATAGTATTCTTTCGAAGCAAAAACACTCCGTAAAAACATCTACTGACAATACATTGACTTCCGTTGATCCATGGGACCATAAATTTAAAAACATTTTAAATTCAAAAGATAACTTTAAACCTGAAATTTTTGACGAAACAACAAAAGACTTTGTTCAATTTCTGCGTGAAGCCAATATAAACGTTCCTGGCCCGAAGCACCCCTCTCAACGTTACTATAAGATGCGTAAAGAAAATAAAGCTACAAAGGGAGGAAAGGGATCAGGAAAGGTATCGAATCCACAAAGAAGTAACAAATCTGACAGAGAACGACGTCATGAGCAATATCAGTACGAAGTTGCTCAATATTATTATTATAATAGAAGGAAAAAGGTTGTCCAGAGTATCATGACAGCCGATAAACCTAAGCAGTGTCCAGTTAACATAAAAGGTATTGAGTCACATTATAAACATATTTTTGAACAAGATAACGATAACTGTAGAGAATCTTATGAACAGACTGTCACTCAAGAAAATATAATTAATATTAATTTAAAATATATCCATAGAGCTATTAAGTCGACTTCGTTAGATACTGCGCCAGGCCCTGATGGCGTCCTCATTCGTACTATAAAACACCTCGAAGTTGCTCATATAATTAAATCCATAATTGAAATTTTTCTTAAATACGGTTATCTGCCAGAGATTCTCCGAAACGGAAGAACAGTACTTATTTATAAGGGTAAAGGTAAAAGTGATGATTTATCCTCATGGCGACCTATTACTATGTATTCTATCTTACGACGAATTATAGAAAAAGTTCTTGACGCTGAACTTCGACAGCAAGTAACATTTCATTCATGTCAAAGAGGCTTTGTGAAAGGTCTAGCAGGTTGCCACATTAACTCTAGGCTCATCGACGCTATATTAAAAGACGCCAAAACTAATAAAAAAGACGCTGCCGTGGCTTTTTTGGATGTTACTGGTGCTTTTGACAACGTTGGCCACCTTCATGTAATTAAGTCTCTAAGATCTAGAGGTGCATCTGAAAATCTGGTAAAATGTATAGAAGCTCTGTTGTGTCAAAACCAGATTAAAATTCGATCAGGCAACCATGACACTTCACCTATATCTGTCAAAAGAGGAGTACCTCAGGGCGGACCACTTTCTGCGACACTTTTTAACCTTGCAATCGACTATATTTATAGAGAATTTTGTGACCCACAGTTTACTAACCAGTACGGATATGACTTAAATCAGGACCAGGAGAAAATTTTGCTTTCGGGGTTTGCGGACGATCAGGCTGTTACCGCTTCTAGCGTAATCGCAGCCGTGAGGGTTATCAACAGTATAAGTCGTAGATTCAGAGAGATAGGCCTTTTCATAAATCCATCAAAAAGCACTTGTGTCCTAATCTCTAAAGGCGAACATTATACAAATAAATTAATTCTTGAAGATGACAGCTGCATAACATCTAACAGTAAAAATGAAGTAATAAAATATTTAGGGTGTAGTTTTACAGGAGAAATGGTCTGTAACGAAACTGCTATTGTAAAGCTTAATGACAACATGAATAAGTTAGTATCATCGAACTTACTCAAACCAGACCAGAAACTTAACATTTTAAACCAATATGTTTTTCCTACCCTGACTTACCCTTTGCAAACAGCACCACTGACAAAACTTCGTCCTGCATTTCTTGATGGTGTTGATGTTATCATACGGAGATGTACTAAAGCCATAGTAGGTCTCCCTGCTAATTCATCAACAGCAATGCTCTACGCACCTCGCCGATACAGGGGCCTCGGTATTCTTAGATGTTTGTGGGAAGCTCCTTTGCAACACCTGAGCATTCTTCAAAAATTAAGAAGTGCGAACGAAGTGCAGTTGCAGAGTATTATCGATTATGACGCCGAAATTTCCGATTGTGCGGATCGTCTCGGACTAGAATTCCAAATTCTTGGAGATCAGTATAGTACGAGGAAGATTCGTCAGTCCCTTCGAGAGAAAGCTTTTACAGAATGGTCTAAGTGTAAATGGCAAGGTATAGGTGTTTGTCATTTTAGAGACTGTACAAAATCGAATGAATTCATAAGCAATCGACAGATACTGACGGGATCCGAATGGACCAATGCAATAAAACTTAACATTAATTATGCCCCTCTTCGCGGTGTTCCAACAAGCGGCGGCCAGTATACAGGAGAGTTAGGACCCCTCTGCCGCAGATGCAGTAGAGAGACAGAAACCCCAGCCCATGTGCTTGGTAATTGTCCAAATAACATGCTCCTTGTTACTCGCCGTCACCATAACGTCAAACATAAGATCATTGACTTGATGAAGATGAAAGGGTATACTTGCTACGAGGAAGTTTATAGCATTGATTCGGACGGTTCCACCAGGTACGCTGACATTATTGCCTTTAAAGATAATAGTAAAGAAGCACTAGTAATTGACCCGACCGTGAGGTATGAAAGCAATGACCTACAACAAGGCGAGAAGGTGCATCAGGAGAAAAAGAGAATCTATGATAAATGTCTCGGTTATTATCAAGAGAAGTTTCTGGAAACGCATGGTCATAGAGAATATCAAGTTAAAGGACTCTGGTTCGGCTCAAGAGGCACCTTACCTAAGTTTACAACCGATTTTTTTGAAGATGTTGGTATTGACAAAAAAGAATTGACGCGGATATCCGAATCTATTATTTTAGACTCTTTAGGTATCTTAAATAATCATATATATGGATAATAATTATCATTAACTTTATCTGACTATTTGTTTATTCCCTTTTAAACAAGCTTGTAAGTCTATTATATTTATATTATTTAAATTTCATGTTATTTTACTAAATTGACTAAGTGTATTTAAATTACTGTACATTATATTTTGTAAATCTATTGTTACTTCTTAGTGAATTATTCTCTGTAAGAGATTGATTAGTAAGCTGTGTACTAGCAACTCATTATAAATGAGCAGCCTCACAAATGTTTTGTTTAATAAATATATTGTGTGTCTCTCAAAACATAATAATAGCATTAATTATAATAATCAATTTAAAGTAAGAAACTTAAAATAATAATTTCTGGATATATTTAACTTCACTGACACTTCACACTAATCTGATACTACGATCCGAAAACTAAGACTGACATATAGTGATACAGATATTTGTATTGATATAATAAAAATGGATTGAAGACTCGAAGCATTCTGGGCTATCTGAAATGATTTGATTTTGCATCTCCTGTCATACCATTCGTGTTATTCGGCAGCCAAAAACAGTTTAATGACGAGACCGCGGGCAAAAGGATAAATTCGTTTGTCGGATTGAGAGCTAAATTGTATGTTCTATGTTGTGAAAGCACCATGGAGCTATTAAAATGGCGAAGGGAGTTAAGAAAAGCTCGGTAAAGAATAAGATTGGCTTTGAAAACTTTAACACTTCTATTATTAGTTAATATAGAATGCCCTCGCCCTCGTGCTATACAAAATGAAACGTTTTCTCTACGTCCAAAGACAACATGCCTGTTAATTTATTTAATTTTGTTGTAGTTAATGGCTAATGTGATCAGTTAAGCTCATGAGTTGGGCTACAGCAGAATGCCCTGATCTAAACCCAAACTGATAATCTTTTAGCAACGTGATTGAGAAGTCTAACGTTTATTATTTTTTCTGTGATTTTACTCAAATTTGGAAGCAAAGTAATAGGTCTGTAACTTCTGACTAAATGTACAGACTTTTTAGGTTTGTGAATAACAATGAGTTATGCCCTTTTTTAGGCCGAAGGAAAATACCCTAGAATCAGTATATTGTTAAATATAACAGTTAGGTAGATAGTGACTCTAAGTGGTAGGTTTCAAGCATTAACAGTATGATTATATCTGGTCCAGGGGATTTTTATTTTTTATGTTTCGTTTTATTTCATTTGGACTTGTTAGTTTAATTTCTGCTTCCTCGCAAACATGAGTAGTTTGAGAATAAGATCGAAGTATTTTAAAAACATAAAACATAAATTAACCTTAAATTTAAAAATCTAACAATTGACAAAAAGTAATGGTTTGTTTTTGAATGTAAATTTTTTGTGCAACCGAAAAATTGGGTTCCCGGGTTTCAGCACTAGTTTGATCGCCCGGTTAAGGGAAGGCTTTTTTTTTAAAAGAACTCGAATCTACTAACACGGACAAAGCTGTCATAACTCCAGCTATATATAGCAGCTGTCTAAGACCAGACTGACTCCTTTTAAATGAAAATAAAAGGTGATAAGGAAGTCTAGGTCAAAGTACTTGCTATACCGGGGTCCCTAACTTATATATAAACTGATAAGCAGAAAGAGTAAGTAAACGTCTTCAGCTCGGTGAAAAAATTAAGTTGGCTGTAGAGGATTACCTAGAATATCAAAATTTTCTCTTATCAAGCTCCGAGTATGTGCATTATTTGCATGACTGGTATACAAGTGTACATTACGTGAGTAATGGAGGGTTAAACCAACTGAAGAGAAAAATTAATAGAGGGTTTTGCAAATTTTCCTCTTTAGAATTTGGCCTTTTAAGGGTTATTTGGTTTTCTTGAATTAATTAAAAAAAACAGACTTTCTTTTTAAAAAGCTATATTCCACCCTACACTTTCGGGCTTCTTCAGGCTACAAAATTAACAATATTTAAACAGATTACTACCAACTTACCATTAACTATAACATTAGCATTAATAAAATTAAAATTGTATAATATATTACATCTATAAATCTATACAACAATCGA
Organism: Gerris buenoi; assembly: GCA_001010745.2. Classification (NCBI taxonomy): domain Eukaryota; kingdom Metazoa; phylum Arthropoda; class Insecta; order Hemiptera; family Gerridae; genus Gerris; species Gerris buenoi. The sequence continues at coordinate 581,846 of KZ651280.1, forward strand.
TTACACAATTTAAGTAAAAACAATTATATTATATTTTCATAAATTACTTGTGACTTTCCCTTTCATATGAGTCTAAAAACTATCTAATCAAATTAAATTGTAAACAAATGTGAAAAATCAGGAAACACAATTTGTATAGANCACGGGTATTCTAGCTAGCCACTACATAAAGAGCTCAAACGTAAATTCAACCAATAAGTAAAATAGAAATAAGTTTAAAATCTTTTAACTGGTTGAACCGTGAAATAAATTATAGATTTAATTGATATTATATGCTCACGCTTTAGTTTGAAAAGATAATATCTATCTTGTCATCTGCGAGTTTGTAGGTAGCTGCTATTTCGGTTTTCCTAAAAAAAAGAAAAGTAAATTTTCTGTGTATCACTGTTGCAGTAAAACCAGTAGCTGTTCATATCACGAGTAAGGAGCGACAAATCTCAGCTGATAAACGTTATGATGTTGAATGCCGTGCCTCAGGCTCCAGACCTGAAGCCGTTATCACTTGGTGGAAGGGTAGCCGACAAATCAAAATTCCGTTGAAAACTCGAAACAAATTTTTTTGGTGAAAACAATACTTTTCCTACTATCAGTAGTGAGGAAAAGTAAAAATAACTCCTCTTTTAAAAAAGAGAGAGAGGATTTTTAATTAATTAAAGAAAACGAAATAAACCAAAAACTAGGGTTCAAGTTTAAAAAAAGGGTTTTGTATCGTGATGTATAGAGGTACTTTAGGAGGCGATTGCACACCTAAAATTAATTCTGTATAGACTATAGGTCATTTCGAACCATTCTGAAGTTATGGGCATTAGGCATAGATTGCGTTAAAAATTGTCTACTTCATCTTTAAAAACATTCCATCCCTCAAAAATCTATTAAAGCTAGAACATTGTGATACGTGCCTTTTTAAAGAGCCCAGTTATTTTTTAGGAAGAACTATGGTATGGTTCATATTTTACAGCCTGTGTTAAGGCTTGAGTGTAGTCGTTTAAAAAAGGATAAAATCGACCCTTAAAAAATTAATTACTTGGCCCCATGTTTACCATTTATTAGTTTTCGAGTTATTAGTGAATAGTGTATCAAAATTTATCATAAAAATAACAATTTATTATAAAAAAAATCGGGTACGGGGTACCTCGGAACTTTTCCTCACTTCAGAGGCCACTAAAGTGGCCTCTCCTGCTGCTTCGCAGCAGGAGGAAGCAGCATTAGGCGTGGTCAGTACTTGGATGGGTGACCGTTCTGAACTAACTGATTTTAGTCCAGGAGATAGCGTGCAAAAAAGTTTATAACTAACATCAAGCTAGAATTTTGTGTAAAAGTAAATCTTTTGGTGCATTTTAAA
>KZ651280.1:617741-630168 GCA_001010745.2 Gerris buenoi
CTTACCAGCTAAGCTACGCGGGAGTATGGTTTCCCCTGACGTTATAGATACCTTAACCCGATTTTAAAGCTTTCAATTTTCCACTAAAGTCTAAGTAGTCAACATTAATGACATAGAACTAGACCGAGAAATATCGCTTATAATTATAAAGTACCCAATTAGTACCTGTACCTCGTACAATCAATTAGAAATTCATTTTTACGACTTTGGTAGTATTTATACTACAGAAAGATTAAATTTTAATTTAAATCAAATTATAATTATTATTAACTACGGGAAACAGACAGAGAAAAACAAGCTCCAGCAATACAGAGGCCCGGGTTCAAACCCCGGCGCAGGAGCTTGTTTTTCTCTGTCTGTTTACCGTAGTTAATAATAATTATAATTTGATTTAAAAAAAAAAAAAAGAAGTATCACCCAACTATCTAGGAATCAATTTTGATCCAAGACTGACATGGCGTAACCAGGCTGATATTGCTAAAAGGAATAAGACGCACGGATTTGGTTAAGAAGCTACCAGGAACAGATTGGGAGGCGCAGACCATAAGACACTTAGCACTCTTTATAAAGGGTACATGAGACCTTTTCTAGAATGTAGCATAGTTACCTGGTGAAATATAGCGCCAACAAACCTAAATAAAATCTCCAGTGTTCAAAACCAGAACTTTCGAATTATTACTGATGCAATGTCATTTACACCCATTAAAAAACTTGAGTCAATTGCCGGAATAACCTCAATCCAGGATCGGAGAGATGAGAAAATGATTCTACAAGCAGCTAAGGCAAACTGTCAAAAAATTCCCCCTACGGTAAAGCTTACAGATCTAGAAATAAAAGACTTAAGAGGCAATCCCGTCTTGAGAAATGTAATTTATCCTTAGAATTCCTGGATTGTCATACAACTACTTTGACTCCAATTTAAGTTGCCGGAGACCCCCCCCCCCCCCCCCCAAAAAGGGGGTGTCTTCAGTAATCAGGTTGTTTCTAAAGTTGGAAAACTCTTCTGCGTATTGTCAGGACTGAAAGTAGTCTAGTAAGTCTGTTAAAGGTCAGTTTGTCTTTTGGGAGTGTCGAGTCTGTTGACATTTAGCACTAGCTCGTCTATATAAGGAAATATGGTTGTACGTTAGTTGTTCTATGTTGTTCATCTATATTGTCTCAGTCCAAATCTGTACTGCTACGTCAATTTATGTTTCCAAAATATTAAAGACAGAATCTCTAATTTGGATGAATGAAGAGAAGCAAGTGTTGATAAGAGTGTGTTTTGATCAAACTATCTGTGACTATTCAAGTTAGTAAAGATTGTATAGCATACAAATTGATGGCAAATGATATCCTAACTGACCATACATTTGTGATATAGTTGACAATCTGCTTGATTTTTTATATTAACGGAGGTACAAAGACATCATATTTAAAGACATCTTCTACTGGATTCCACTGCATTCCAAGCACTTTAATTTAGTTGTTATCACATGATGATGATTCATATACACATTCCATACTGTATTATGTATCCTTACTAGTTTCTATCATTTCTGGAGTGTTATTTATTCATTTGCTCAATTGAAAACAGCCACAAGAAAAAAAGTTCGATCTACTGTTTTTTTTTTAATGTAATTGCTTCACTAGCAGATGCTGCTGCTGGTTTTTTTTTTATCATTTATCATTGATGTTGATTGTCATTATATTATGTTGATATCACCAACATTGCAAACATTAACAATGGTCGATAAGCTAAAGGAAGAAATTAAAATAACAACCTTTGTCTATAGCCATTATTACTAGCTAGGATGCCGAGGTTATTTCATAAGTTAAATAATAGTATTTAATAAAGAGTTTGAGGTCAAACCTCGGTACAGTAAAGATCGGCTCCGCGCTAAATGCTTTAAAAACAAGGTTTTTGGGGTTATTTATCTCGGTCGGTGTTAAGTGATCATACATTGTGAATTTAAAATTTTATGCTGAGTGGTTTAGGTGCAATTAATAAAATAAAATTAGTGGATTTAACTATTTTTTTTTTAGCCAGGGGGAAAAAAAAGGTTTTGTTAATACGGATTAGAAGATTATGTGGTTGTTTATATACCTCCCTCCCCATCTGCTATAGAACTAATCTGGCCCATCACGCTTTCTTTTTTCTTTTTGTTATTGTTATTCTTATATTAAAAACCAAACAAGATCAATCGCTTTATTTTAACGTTCATAATCAAAATAAAACATTATTCATACAAGAAACTCTCAAAAATGTATTGTATTGAAGATTAATTTAATGTTTTATTAAAGGCATTGATATTAATTTTTCTCAGCGTTAAAAGTAAATTTTAATAGAAACGTTATGAGAAATTAGTAAATCTGTCTATCTGTCTGTCTGTCTGTTTGTCTGTTTGTTTGTCTGCCTGTCTGTCTGTATGAATATAAATATAAATATATATATTATATTCATGTTGNTTTTTTAGGCTCTAAAGTTACTATTTCACAGCCTACCACAGAAAAAATTATATTTTATGCATAGAATTTAATAAAAGAAAAAATACGTGTGGTGTCGCAGGACACCCAGTAGGAACGAAGTTCCTTACATTTTTCATTAAATATAAATTATAAAATCACACTGCTAAGTACGTATACATTGCTAACTACTTATACATGGCGGAGTTAGAAAGAGACAAAATTAAAAGTAACGAACTGTTTACTTTTGAATGCATTATTTGAGACCCGGCGCTGAAGTCTATTTTTCTCTGTCTGTCTCCCCTTGTAAATAGTAATTATAATTTGAATTATATTTATTATTAAACATTAAAAATGTGTATGTATAAAGTAAGCAGTTTTTATTTTGGTTTTAAATTTTCAGGTAAATGGAATGCCTTTTTTGCAATATCTCGGAAACTACTATTTTTTCATAGAATCTAAAATAGATTTTCCATGGAAAACAACTTATATTTGATTTTTTTATTCTAAATAGTCAGACATTATTTATAATTATTAGAGTTATTGGGAGCAGCCCCACCCAAACGTAAAACTAAAATTTATTTCACTATTCTCAAGGAATGGTTGCACCATAAGTAAAGTAGTAAATCAAGGCTGTCCCCAGAGTGTAGTTCTTTTTACTCTTCTGTGATGCTTAGTATTAGATTGCCTTATTGAGCACTTTCAAAGAGAAGAATTTAATATCCAATTGTTTGCTTATGATGTTTTAGTGTACGAAAACATTATTCACAAAATATTTGAGCTAGTTCTTAGACTTTTGCTTTAGAGAAAGGACATAAGATTCAATCCAAACCAGATAGTAGAGGCACCAATTACTTATAACTGTAAGCTAGATGGTGCTCAGGAACTTAACCTGGGAAAAAAATGCAAGAGCCTTCTAAATATAGAACATAACTGGGAATAATCTTGGACTAACACCTAGAGTGAAAGATAAACAAAGCATTGGCATACTTTTGAGTATGTATAGAGCTATGGAGCCTACAACCCTAAGCACTTTACAGGATCTATTTAACAAATATATGCCCAGTGGTTTCCTTCATTATCTGTTGGCCTAGAACAGGGGTGGGCAAATGCGGCTCTTCGTTGAGTTAATTGCGGCTAGCTATAAAATTTAAACCCCCTTTTTCTTTAACTTTGTGAGGGAAGAATTTTAGTCAGACTTAGTCACTTCGATTGTAAGTCTTCGTTTGAATCGTTTTAAAGTGTTTAAGTCGTACATTATCGCTTCTAAAGTAGATCTCTTTTTTTTATCCAACCATTTTTCATACAAGTTGTTCAACCAGACATGGCATCTAGGTGGTAGGCCTCTTGTCATAATTATTTTTGCTGGTATCCAGCATTGGTGCCCTGCCCTCACAAAACAGGACATTCATCTGAAGCCTGAAACTAATCAGCTACAGAATTCCACCTCACCATTCTCAGATTATTAGTATATATTATTGCTTGGCTATAATTATTATTAAATATTTATTTATTGTTATGTACATATCAGTACTACTGTCCATTAAAACAAATTTAATTTTTCTCTTAAAATTTATTATTGCATTTATACTACCTATTAACAATTTCGTACCCAGGTCAGGGAAAATCCCCCTTCTTGCGAACAAAAAGTGTGGCAAAGAAGTATGGAGAGGAGAATGCTTGGCATATCAAGAAAAGAATGAAAATGCAATGTATGGATTATAGAGAGAACTGGTTTAAAAGACATAGCATCGATCATTATCAGCGTTTTTGGTGGCCGAAAATGCTTGGCTAACAAAAACGCCCGGGTCGGCTCTGTCTCGCTTGGCGTTAATGTGAATAAACCCATGCTAATACATGTATTTGCTTCTCAAGCGGAATCGGCCTCGCTCGGTCTCGCACGCTGTGTGAAAGCCGCCTTATCTACTTAGAAGTCTTTGTTTTTAATGAAATTACATTTCAATTTAATTCATATTTTATTTTCGTATTTTATTTTTTGGATTTATTTCATTTTTATATTCTAGAATTATAATTACCAGTCGTGTATAATATGTGTACTTATTCCATTTTAATCACTCTTGGGTTTACGTGATAATAATATATTATAAACAATATAAAAATTACGAAATAATATATGTTTATTTTATTTTTATTTCTATTTTATATGAATGTTTTAAACATGTCTATGTTTAATTATAGTATTATTTTTGCTGTATTAATAAGCATTTGTATGTTTTAGACGTTATTATTATTATGAATAGTCGTAGTCGAAAAGACCTTGAAAGAAAAATAGACAAAAGAGGGTTGAATGAATAGTGTAGATACTTAAGGTTGGGTAAGGCCCGATCTTAAAAGATTCCTCTCTCTGCTTCGGCCTCCTTCGTCGACTTTTTTTGTGTCCCGAACGTCTAGTGTGGCCGGCGGCTTTGGCCGTGAGGCTGAAACTCCAATTTAATCCTTTTTTGAATCTTGAGTTTTAGATATAGTAGTTTAAATGTATGTCGCCATAAAAAAAAATGTATAACCCTTCGAGCGAAGGTAAGCTTTTTTCTTTTTTTTGGTGGGGGGGGGGAGAAAAAAAGTGGTTTAGGGTGTTTGTTTCAGGGCCGAATTGGCCGCACCATCTTTAACCATTACCATTAACCATCTTCAAATATTATACAATAATTTAATTTTTTTTCAATTTAAAATATCAGCCAATAGACTCTATTTTTAGGGCAACATCAAAGACCCTTATATTTTCCTGCGTGTGTCTGTCTGTCCAACCGTCCGTCGCCTGCTCTCACGGCTACACCTTTCGTCCAACGTCTTTGAAATTTGGCATGTATATGTCTTGTACCTACCCACACATATTAAAATATTTTTTAGGAATGAAATTAATAACAAACCTATTTTTAAATTTATAAGGTGGAGTAGGCTGACCCCTGTGTGACGACTAAAGACAAACTAAGTACGTAAGACTATTAATGATACCAATTTAAGACTTGAAAAGTAACTGCTATAGTTACTAATCTGGCCAATGTTCATGTTGATATTTAGATTTGTAGCATGGCAAATACGACTAGCAACAGTTCTACAAGGTAGTTCAGCTTTGAACCTCACCTTCATCCAAACTAGTACGTACTACCTTTTCTATTTCAAATACGACTATTAAAATCTACCGAGTCCTTTAAAAATTTAATTATCTTCAACGATAAAATACAAACTGGTTGGGTTTCAAACATACATTTCAATCATTAATAAATGCTTATCCTTCATTTAATGACGTTCGCAAAACTTTTCTCTAGCCACTTTTCAGAATAAATAGAAACCGTAATAGACTATTTTCCTCAAATTTAGTTAACCAAACTACATATGGTAAAGACCCCCGCATTTACCCAAGGAAACCCAGGTTTGCATTCATTGTAAGAAGGAAAAAAATCACCGCAATAAAATCTTCTGTAAATGACCGATGGGTGGTCACTGTTCCAACACTGGACAGAACGGATTTAATTTTTATATAAAAAATAAAAAAATAAATTACAGCAAAAACATAAAAATATCAAAGTCAAATTATAAATAAATCAAACTCTCTGAGTTTGACTTTTCTCAGTGCTGTACGCTCCAAGCGTCAGTGCAGACGACAGAAGACAGATCTTTTCTAAATTTAGGTCTCACATCAGAATATTTTTGCGCTATCACAGTACTTTCGCTCTATATGTACTACTTATATGATAAAGTTAAATAAAAAAATATCAAGGTATTTTATTGTGTTTCTATTGTTAATGTGTTGCAAGTCTATCTTTAGTAGGAGTAAAGGCTTGGTATAGCCGAGGGATGAGGAGGAACGGCATCTATAAGCTTTGTGTGAGAAGAGTAAGAGTAAGGAGGATAGTGTCGGCTACAGTTCGGGCGAGGTTCCCTAATGTATTCTGGGCCCCTAATCCCCGAGGTAATTTGGCCACCTACCTCGCTCGACGCATTCGGTGCTGCCTATACTCCGTAACCTACGTCTCAACTCTACTTTTTTCATAACGCCTTCGCTTGGTCTGCCATATTTTTCACGATATTAAACGTACTAGAGCGCTTTAGAACGGGTGCCGAGCCCTGGTGATCTCCATTAGAATAGGAATAGCTCTTACATTTTATTTCGTTTAACTTTCTACAGATTCAAAGAGGAAATCACCGAGGAGCCGCCATATGTCCTAGAAATACTGTTGAGCAGACTATTGTCCTTGATCTTAGGGCAGTAATTAAGAGTAGTATAATCTATATTTAGACGATAATTAATTTGGGAGTTTTAAAATTAAAATAAGTTTTAATAAGTTAATCTCTTGATAAGTTTTAAGAGCAAAATAACCCTTCCGATAATACGTTGTAAAATCTAAATGGCTGGGGATAAATTAATGAAACTAAGGGGATCCGTACGATGTAAAGGGACGTTTCTTTTCATGCAATCGCGCAGTAGGGGCAATCACTCATTTTGCCCCCAGGCCACCTAACTTCAAAATTTTAACCTGAGGTGTATATTTTGATAGCAGATTTAGATTCTACGGGGAAAAATAAAAATATTTTACTTTAAACATTTTTTTTTCTATCTCCAATATTTTGCACCCTATAGGGGGAAAAGGTATAAAAATGGTAGCTTTCAGTACCTGAGGGCAAAATGGTGGTTGCCCCTAGTACGCGAGTTGATGATTACACACTTCCCTATACATAGTACCGATTCCCCAAGTTCCATTAATTTATTTATAACCGTTTAGTTTTTATATCGATCTAAGTGTTATCTTTTTAAACTATTTCGGTAGGGTTGTTTTGCTATCTTTTCCCTCCTGTGGGGAGCAAAATATTGTAGATAGATAAAAAAGTTCCATGTAAAAGTTTATTACTTTTCACCGCAGAATCCATTGATGCTATCAAAAATACATTAATTTATCTCAATCCGTTCATAAGTTAAGATGGTTGGGGGAGACTTTTGGACCACCCTCCATCCTGTATATAATATATACAGGGTGGGGCAAAAAAACCCCGCACTTTTATGAACACTTATAGCTCAGCTTCTGTAGTAGATAGAGATATGGGGTTTTCGGGGTCTGAAAACTACATTCTTCTACTTTAAATTACATATCAATAACTTTAAAAACGATACGTTTTTAAAACGATGCATTGCTTTCACCCGAAAGCAACGCAATGACGGTTTGAAATAGGGTCTTTGAAAAAGGCGTTGTCCGGGTAGTTATCTTGTCTCGTATTACAGTTTTGATAGAATAAATTACCATATGGTGGAGGGGGGGGGGGTCTTTGTAGGTAAGTGGGAGAAGTCCCTCAATGTTAGGCAGAAAAGAAGGTTTTTGAATTCCGTGAAATGATACCATCTGGTAGAGACCACACGAAGATAAAACCACAAAACGCTTTACTCTCTTGAAACAACTAAAGAAGTCTACCACTTTAGTTCTAAATGNGACCGTCAGGCGAGATTACAGCATTATTATGTTTAAATTTTAATTGTAGTACACTGCATATGCATTCATATTCATAAATACACTCACACATAAACATTCATACATACACATACACATTATATTTACAGGAAATCATAAATAAACATATTTAAAATAATTCTTCATTTACATGATAACAAAAACTTAATAACTAAACAACATTAGTAAGAAATGACAATGTCAATAAAGACAGAAACACTTACTGGCTAGTCTATAATGTTAAATTAATAAACATCTAAAAGGTGCGGGCAATTATAATTTAAATAAATAAATAAAATAAAATAAAATAAATAAATAAAAAAACTTGATGCATAGTACTACCTGCCCCGAGTATTAGCAATGCCTAGCCTAGCTCAGAGGTGACGGGGTGGGCCTTGTAATTAAATTTTTAATTAGACGAATAATCAGAATCTATAAATACGTTGTAAAGGGCGCCACGTTATTTCTGCTGTCCAGTGCGATTCGAATGGGTGAAATGCCGAAAACCCATTTTATTCAGCTTAGGAAAAAGGAATGTCCAAAACAAATTTATCCAACAACTTTGGTGAATGTCCAGTTATATTAAAATAATAATAATAGAACAAATACACTTCTGCCAAAATATAAATGAAATAATATTAGAAGTCCTTGAATTAAAAATACTAAAATACTCATGAGCACCAGCAAAAAGAAAATATGGTTTTGCAAAAAAAAAGAAACACGAACAGTGACTGGCCACCAAGCACATGGACATATATCAAGCAGAAAAAATCACTCCTTCCCTATATTCTCAAACTCTACCATCTCTCTAATCACTGCTCTCCTGCTGCCCTAGCGCTTCCTATTTTCCCTTACACCTTCAGATTCTTTACGTCTCGACCTCAACAAAACATCTCCCACTCCACATCTCCTGGTTTCAGGCTTAGCATTTTATTAATTAAATTTATAAACACGCTTATTATACTGTAGGTGTAGGTAGTGGAATTGATCTAGTATATATATAAATATATACATATATATTACTTTTTTCATGCAGGGATGGAAAATTTAGATGAAGCAGAGACGTGCTCGTTGACAAGACGAAATGTTAGAGGTTGTGCAAACAGCGTAACATTCCATTTTGGGATGGTAGGCAGAGTGGGAAAGTGTCAAGTTGGTTGGTTTTTGGGATCCGGTGGAACGCGACACGGTGGACGGAGTTCTGCTTGGGGGGCAAGCTTCCTGCCAGTCCTTTCGCTATTTCAACCACTGTCATTAATGATGTTGACGTCTTGACGGAATTAAGATGAACGATGTTGCATGAGTTCCGATATGCTTCAATCCCATCTCTAGTGATTTTACGCCTCATCGCATTAGTCACTGCGCTTTTTCCATCCTTTGTTTGCTCGTCCACAAATAATTTTGAAATAACAGCGTACAATAAACACAGGATTTATTTATTTGACTCTCTCCCCAGTCAATTTGCTCGTGTATTCCCTAGATCCTATAATGACCATTAGGACTTCAATTCGACGGTTTAGCCCATTGCTTTTTTGTCATAATACAATGCTTTATTATTATTATTATTATTATTATTATTATTATTATTATTATTATANACTGGCCACCAAGCACATGGACATATATCAAGCAGAAAAAATCACTCCTTCCCTATATTCTCAAACTCTACCATCTCTCTAATCACTGCTCTCCTGCTGCCCTAGCGCTTCCTATTTTCCCTTACACCTTCAGATTCTTTACGTCTCGACCTCAACAAAACATCTCCCACTCCACATCTCCTGGTTTCAGGCGTCCCCGTAACCAATCGATATAGGCACCTAGGCAATTCTATCGATTGATGCGCCCATCAATCTATAGCCTTGCCCACAATGTAGCGGGCAATTCAAAATTGCACCGTTACAATAGATTCGTAGACATACGACATAGAGTCTTTCGGAAGATATTCATTCTTCCAAAAAATGCCTAGAAAAAACTTATGTTTTTATAAGGGGTATACTACCTTCAGCTGCATTAAAACTATATTATTACTTTCCAGGTAACCGAGGAAGGAAACCAAAGTGTTAGCATTTTAACATATACGCCTATTATAGACGACGACGGCAAGTATCTAACTTGCCGGGCCGAAAACCCCTGGATTCCTGACTCCGCATTAGAAGACAAGTGGAAGCTCAACGTTCACTGTAAGTTGATGTTATTTCCTAAATATTGAACAACTTATGTAAAGTTATAATATAGGTACATGGTTAGATAAACCTGTGGAGACATCACAACGGTCATGTATTGGTACTGTACCACTGTTGAGTTATGAGTAAAGATTTCAAGTGAGAGTTCACTTGCAGATTTATAATTCACCTTTGTGATTTCGTTATAATTTGGCAGTTTTCACGCGCAAGTCTTTTAAGTATTTTAATTAGAGAAAACTGCTCAGTTTTCTGTAGAGTAAAGTCCGGTATTAAGAAATAATGTTCATGACTAATTCATCCTGCATAGTGGACGTGGGATCAAAATTTACCATTTTCAGACTTATTTGCCATTTTACCATTTTCAGACCTTTGAATGTTCTAGAAACTAATAAAGAAGAATAGAAAGAAAATAATTCTACCAAATATAATCTTAGTTTTGCATTTGATTAATAAATATAAAAAAAAAACGCTTATTATACAGGACAGAGGAGCGCAGCGATATTGCTCGGTTCCGTGCTGCAGGAGGTCGTTGGAATTGATATATTAAAGAACCACTCCACAAAAGGATAAAGATTTAAAAAGTCAAAATAATATTCTAATTAATGATAACGAATACTGAAGGTAAAGCGAAAGTAAACAATAAAACAGGTTGATCTTTTACATAAGTATAATGCAGGGAATATAACATAAATAAGATTACTTACAGACGAATGAGGTGATAAGAAGTATATAAGATTAAATAGAAAATAATAGTTATCGGAGACTTCTTTTTTGAATGTTGATGAACAAAATATTAATTTTAACAAGATAATATAGCAAAAGGTTAAAGAAAAATAATAAGTGCAAGTCATTTAAAAGAATTTCAAAAGGAAATGATTCTCTATAATAATAATAAACAGTACAAATAATTATTTGATTTGTAATGACAATTTGGTACTAGAAAATAATGAATAAATAGAATGGGCAATAAAAATCAAGATAATGTTAAAAGTTGATCATAAAAATTATTGATATGATACGAGTAATTAATATGGTAAATTTAAACGATCTAAAGAGAAAATAATTAGTCAGTACTGACGAGTTAAAATATAAAAAGAGAGATTTAGATCGATCTGCCCAGTATGAAGGTTGAAAAACACTGAACTAGAATTTAAGAGAGCTGTGTAGTAAATAGTGAATGAATACAATGGCCAATAAAAATGAAGATAATGTTAAAAGTTCTTGATAATAAAAATTATTGATGTGATACGAGCAATTGATATGATAAATTGACACGATAAATTGATGCGATTTAAAGAAAAAAGAATTAGTCAGTACTGACGAGTTAGTATATAAGAAGAGAAATATAGATCGATCTATCCAGTATGCAGGTTAAAACAACACTGAACTAGAATTTAAGAGAGCTGTGGTAAAGGTGAGGTGTCTGGCAAGCTAATTTAGCTAATAATGAAATTTAAATGTTTTTATAGGTTTGATAATAATATTATTTGGTTTCAGAGTAAAGATATTAGAAGTAAAGAAGTAGACTGCAGGATAATTAGATTATTGAAGCTAAGTGTAAATATCTCGAGGCAGGTTAATTATATTAGCAACGAGCACATCCGGACTTGATTCTTCCTGTCTAAACTCTTCTTTGAATTAAAACTTTATCTCATTTAAAGAGAACCTAATCACTTATTGTAATTTAATACATACCTTTAAGCTTATTTATGCCATGTATATTGCTGCCCTTATCTTACCCATGTGTAAGACTGCTGGGGAGAGGGAAGCTGGGCAGAGGTAAAACGTTTAAAACCTAAAAGATTCTTCATTGCTACTATTAAATTAATATCGTAAAGCTTATTCTCATAAATGCTCAATTTGTTGAGCAGTGTAGTTATAGTGTAATTTTTATAAATTAGGAGTCAGATAACCAAACATGAGCTCGCAATACAAATTTGTAATGGTTGTTTCTCTTATTTTGATAATTAACGCGGTTTGACAAAGGAGGAAAAGCTATCTAACCATTATAATCTCTGTGTAGAGCATAAATAAGTACTTACTAAAATGTCTGAATCCAAAACATTTGTTGAATTTAAAAATGATGCCTGAGATTACTACTACTACTAATAATAATAATGATAACAGTATATTTATTTTTTTTTTAAAAACTGACACAGTTTTATACAAAGGGTGGTAAATTATAAACTTTTCAAAAACATAAAATTGAAGGTCCTCCCCACATGCCTATTCCTGAGAAATATAAATACATATTTATGACTAACATATGTGTCTGCAAAATAAATAAACAAAAAACATTTGAATGGATATTAAAAATAAGATATAAATTATATATATATA
>KZ651280.1:630180-659344 GCA_001010745.2 Gerris buenoi
CAGCAAGAGGGCTCCGCCCCCTACTCGCTTCGCTCGTCAACCCCCGAGAATGCACTCTAAAGTGAAGCAAACTATGGTTAGTAATGTTTAATGGTGGTGAATGATGGTGATGGTGTATATGTAATAAGTGTGTGAAAAGAATGAGGACGCATACCTGTTGCACAGCATGCTTTGTGCAATACTGAGCTCGAAAAATAAATGTAAGTACAATATCGTGTTCCAGTTGGTCGACCAGGATGTTAAGCTGGTCTTTACTGGTAACAACACTGGATGATTAAGTTTAATTCACTCAAAATAATTTATTGATAGAAAAACTTCACATAGGTGTTAAAGATTAAAGGGGATGATATATGATAAAAAAAAAAATTATATAAAAATATATGAGAAAAATATGATATATGATATAAAAAAAATATGAGAAGAATTAGTAAGAATAGAAATAGCTTAATATAATGGTAAATAAGAATAAGGATAAGGATTGTTTTGGAAAGGATAGTCAGTGCCCTGACATACCGCCTACCAAAATTTACGCGAAAGAAAATTTTCAAATAGGATTTGAAGGATTTGAAAGCGATTCGGGAAGAAATAACGGAATAAGTTTGTTTCAGGGTCTCCGTAAAATTGATGATTGAATTCAGCAACTCGTACAACGCCGTCGTTGCCCGGGAAGACTCGGAGAACTCTGCCCGGCCAGTGCAACCTGGAAACTCCATAATCTTTCAACAAGACAAGATCGCCTACTTGGAGATTATACCCTGTAGCACGCCATTTCGTCCTTTCCTGGAGCGTGGTTAAATACTAACGACGTCAAGGCTGCTAGAAATGCTGAGATTTCTTGGCACCAGCCTGCCAACAACTAAGCTTGTTCTCAGAAACGTCGAGAAGAGAAGGAAGAACTGATGTAAGTGGCATCCCTATGAGAAAGTTTCCTGGAGTCTTATAGGAAAGATCATGAGGATCGCTGGACATAGGACACAAAGGACGTGAATTGAGGATGGCTTCGATGTTGATCAAAAGCGTGGCCAATTCCTCAAATGTGAAAACGTTGTCACCGTATACACTCCGCATCAACCGCTTTACGGATTTCACTCCTGCTTCCCAAATGTCTCCTAATGTTGGCGCGCGGGGAGGAATGAACGACAATTCAGAATATTATTTATTTTATTTGTTGAATTGTTTTGTTTAATTAAAAAGAGGTAGGTTATATATTTTAAATTAGTCAAAATAAGTCGCTAAAATTAGCGGCCGCCCCCAGGTTCAAGCTTCGGCTTTTTTGGGGGCGCTCACCCACTCTGTATGAAAAAGAAGAAAAAAAAAGAAAATAAATAAATAATAAAATAAAATATGTATGTGCATGTATGTATATATGTATATTTACAACCAAATATGTAAAAAAGTGTATTACTTATTTTTTTATATACTTATTACTGTGAGGAATAAAAATTATTATTATTATTATTATTATTCAATATCATTTTGGACAATATACTCTTGGACAGCATCTTTAGTAACTTGAGAACGGATCCAAGCAAAGAAGTCCTTTATTTAACGAGCAGCTCCATGAAGTTAGTGCCGTTGTCGCTTAAGATTTTAACGGGCTTTCCACGACGACCTACCAACCTGTCGAAACATGCTAGAAAGGGTGTGGTACTTAAAGATGAAACCAGCTCCAAATGCAATGCCTTGGTGCTAAAGCATAGGTAGACCTTGGAGGTCAACGACTTTCGTCGCAGGGAGTCCCGTATGATGTAAGGACCTGCATAATCGACACCAACGTGCAGGAATGGATGGTTGTCCTGGAAACGGGTGGCTGGTAGATCTCCCATTAAAGGTTGGAGGGGTTTCGCAAGTGTTTTCGACAAGTGACGCACTTCCTGGTAATTCATCTTATAGTGTTGCGTCCATTGGGTATTTCCCACCGGAGCGGTGATAGAAAAAGGGAAGGTCCGGCGTGAAGTGTCTGACGATGATACTTCTCTATGATAAGTTTTGTCAAATGAGTTTTAGGAGGTAATAGCATTGGATGTCGGGTTACATATGGTAAATTGGAGTTGCGGAGGCGACCGCCTACTAACAGAACTCCTGAGTCATCCAAGAAAGGGTGTAAGCGTAGTAAGTGTTTCGGAATTGAATTCGCAGATGGTGTTTTATTATTAAAAACTCTTTACGCTGAGTAATCTTGACTGCTACACGTGTCGCTAGGCGAATTTCCCAAATTTGGACAGTTTGTGTTGTAGCTGGCTTCAAAGCGATGGCCTTTAAATGGTCGACAAATCTTAAGATGTAAGCCAACACTCTTAGGAGCTTACATAAGCTGGAATGAGATTGCAGAAGGTTATGTAGTGGGGGATCGACGATAACAGCTGCAAGAACTGCTCTTGGCGGTGAGGCTTTAAGCTCCGGAATTTAGTTGTTGGAAGAAGGGCTACTAGCACTGGTTGGCCAAGAGAAAGGCTCAGAAAAAGCCCACTCTGGTCCCCTAAACCAAAGAGCACGGCCAATTAAATCGGTGGCTGGTACTCCTCTTGATCAAGTCACTTGGATTATCCACTGAAATAACGTGGTTCCAATTTCCTTCGGCGGTTAAGTCTCGGATTTGTACGACCCTGTTAGCGACGAATGTTTTTAACTGATGGTAAGGGGTCGTGAGCCAAGATAGTACTACCATGCTGTCTGAAAAGAAGTATACGCTTGGAGGGACAGACAGCTTCTGGCAGAACGATTATATACTTTGCCATACACGAGCAGCTAGCAAAGCGGCGCAAAGCTCGAGTCTCGGAACGGTTGTGAACTTGACAGGCGCCAATTTCGTCTTCGCCATTATCAAGGGCATCTGTGGCATATTATCGTTGATGGATCTGAGGTAAGCTGCTGCACAGTATGCCCTTTCCGAAGTATCGGCAAAGATAAGGACGTCGTAAGGTCCGTCGTTAGGCACTACCCAACGAGGAACCCTAATTCGCTCTAACGCCGGTAGTTGTGCAGTGAAGGATGTCCACCTTGTTCGTAAGTCAGGAGGTAGTTCCTGGTCCCATGAAAGCTGCGGCATGCAGCTAGGATATCGGGATTATTGGACTTGCTTAAACTGAAGCCTCCTTTACCGAGCAAGGTAACTAACTAATGCTGCAATTCTAATGCTTCTTGGAGTGTCAGTGCTCCTGTGGCTACATCGTCGATATAAGTATCGTCCAATAGGGCAGTAGATGCTAGCGGAAAATCGTGCGCCCTTCGTCTTTGACAAGCTCGAGAAGAACTGTTAAGGCAAGAAAGGGTGCGCATGCTTGACCATAAGACACACTTATAAGTCCGTAATCTTGAATGGCTTCAGCTGGGTCGAACCTCCATAAAATATGCTGTTATCCTCTGTCCTCGGGGTGGACCAGTATTTGGCGAAACATCTTCACAGCGTCAGCTGTAAAGACGTAGGCATAACGACGGAAGTTAAGTAAAATCATAGCTAGGTTGCTTTGTATCTTCGGCTCTACTAAAATGCAACCAGGAATATATATTAAAAATTCAAAATTTGGGTGGATTATTTCTGGACGGGACATCAACTCAAAACACGAGGGAGTATTAACTAGTTTAGTGATTTTTAATAGAGAGGAAATTAGGGAAGAATTTAGTCAACAAGACAACAACTCGTCTATTTTAGAAGAAAAGGGATTGGACTCGAAAATTGTGTTGGACCTTAAAACTTGTCTCTGAAGTGTCTTAAAAAAATGAAGAAAGGGAACAAAGATGTTAAATCTGTTCTGGAATGCATAAAGAAAATACTGTGTTTTAAGATTAAGCGAAAGGTCAGAAAAAGGGAAGATGGAAGGCATAAAAGGGAAGAAAATCTTCCTCGACAACAATGGAGGTTTGGTAGAATTGAAAATTTAAAAGTTAGTCGGGATGGAGCGGTGAGATCAGCGGTATTAAAAACCGAAAAGTCTGCTATGACGCGACCGATACCAAACTTTATATTCTGGAAATTATGGAAAATCCTTGTTTGATCAAAAAAACAAAAAACAAAAAAAAAAAAACCTGAAATGTTATTTGATTTTGGATTTTGGATGTTCTTGGATTTTGATCTTTGGTTTGTTATAGTTATTTTAATTGATTAGCCGACCGAAAGGTCTTGTTTATTTTGTTTTGTTTAATTCAATTTGTTTGTTTGAAAATATATGTATATTTTATTATTTTGCTGTTAATTGAAATTTGAAGAAAGAAGAAAGGGTTAAATTGATGCAAAGAGTGCCTGCAGCTACTCATCGACGTTTGCATCGTGCGGAGTGTCGCGAAAGCGATAATATCAGTTTATTTATTTATTTATTTATTTTTTTTTTTTGAAAAAAACTTGTCATGTAAAAATTTTGAGGTGAAAAAATAAACAGATGTCGGAAAGAGGAGAAAATAAAATATTGTGTTCAATGTAAAAATAATATATTATAACCATATAGAAAAGTTTAGCTCATACTCCAACCATAATTGTAAAATAGCAATATTAAGATAGCCGCATTCATGCAGGCTGCTCTGAGGTTTCTCTTTTCTCTAAAAACTTATGTTCTTAAATCAGTGTTATCCCGGGAACTAGATCGGAAACGGTAGCTGCTCTACGATGCGTTATATTAACTTTAACGGAAGGGAAACAGTATCACTAACTTCTGAGGCCTGAGGTATTAGGTTTCAATGAAGAGTTATATATAACTACGAGCATTCGCCCCGTGCTTTGCGCGGAGTTCATACTTGCAATCTGTTGAAAACTCGGAAGTTTAGATCGTTAAAAAAAAGGGAAAAGGAAAACTTGGATCTAAGTCGGGTGATTCCAACAGAAAAAAAGACTAGATAAAAATAAATTATCTTTACTACTGGTTAAAAAAAATATATATTTATAAGCAAATTAAGTAGACTGCATTAAAAAGAACTAATGGCTGTATAAATATTATTAAAAAAAACTTAAATATTAAATATCGGTGGACATGGTCATATCAAAATTGACATAGGGTGCGGTGATGTAGAGCGGCAGTGATGGTGTTGCAGAAGCTCGATGTCCGGCTGCAAACAAATTGCGCACCTCACAAAATCTTGTTGCAAGGCTACGTCCTTGCTGTAACCTTTGCTGCGAGAGTCCTAACTGGCACATTAAGTTGGGAGAAGGTAGATGAACATAGAGCTATAATATGACACTTAAGCTGATCTACTCGGTTAAGCGGGTCTCTCCAGACTGCCCGAGACCGTACGCCATATATACTATGTGAATAAATGGAGAGATCCCGAGCGAAGTCCATCCAAACAAGATCTCTATTAATTCTGTGGAATAATCCACCGTTATTGAATTAAAACCAAACTCCTCTAGAGTAAAATATGAATCATAAACAAACCAAACGTAATCTTATCATAATTATTTCTTCTTTGACAAAGGTTAAACACAATCAGTGGCTGTATTATTACTATTTTATATCTATTACTATCATATTGGTTAATTGAGAAGGCCATTTCATTGAATATAATACTTTATACTTAATTATTTGTTTCGCTTAATATAAAAAATGAAATTGCTTAACATTAAATTAAAATAAAGTACTTGAAAATGGATCCTCCTATACCGCAGGACTTTTTCCAAAATGATTATAAAATTAGGATAAAATTTAACGCCGCCTCCCTTAATAGGAATATCCTCGCCATTTGGGGGAAACATATAGCTAGGCCACACTTAAAACTGAAACGTAATCCTTAAAACAAACACTATATTACACAAAAGTTATTTACGCAACAAGGGAGAGAAGTATGATTTCCTGCTCGAGGTTAAGTTTTCTCCTGAGGCACCGCCGAAGGAGAAAACTTCATTAGCTCCCGAGGCCTTATGACCGAGGGAGATAAATAAGTTAGCTCCCGAGGCTTGCCGAAGGAGATAACTGTAGTTTTAGCTCCCGAGAGCAGAAATATTTCGATCCATGTTGCGTATTAAATTTTATCTACGACTAATGCACCTTGGGTAATAGCTAAGTTTGTAGGTATAAAAGTTTTACCTACAAATTCACGTGATTTAAACACCTAAAACTGATATTTAGTTACTTCATTTATTAAAATAACAATTTTTATACTAAATATACACGTTTTACAACAAACACTTTCAATAGTTTGTTTTTAATTTAAAGACTTTTTATAATAACCTAAAGTAACATTCCTGAAAAATTGAAAGCTATAAACAGCGGAAAAACTTTACTACCTACATAATACATAAAAAAAATTACCTTTTAAGTTGGTATGATTGTTTTTTTTACTCCCAAGGGAGGGAAGTAACACTTCCCGCCCTGTTATTAGCAATGTAAAGTCCACTTACAATGCAATTCATACATAAAATACTTTTAACTATGTAGTAATGGATCGTAAAGAATATTCCGTACATAAGCAATTCCATCTGTAACCTTATCACATGGTACCAAAACTTGTATGAATGACGTATATTGGCCGGGGCTAAAGACTTGTTTCTGAGATCCACGCACCAACAAAAGATAATGTTTGACCCTGGGATTTATTTCTAATTAACTCTGATAATATATAATATATAACTAAGATGGTTTTCTAACTTGAATAAAATATTTAGAAACTTATTTCAGATATGCCTTAAAATATTTGAGATATTGCTTTTATTAAAAAGTACTTCAGGAGGATACACAAAATCATTAAGGTCATTTACATCTGTTACATATGCAACTCCATTAAGATATATAATTACGTACGTCACTTCGTATGCTACAATGTCTTACTCCTTCTTAAAATTGAGGAACTATCTTTAATTTTCAATTAGTGGCTGTATTACTACTATTTTATACCTATTAATATCATATTGGTTAATTGAGTAGGCCATTTGATCAAATATAAAAAATACGTGTGGTGTCGTGTGTCGTGGGACACCCGGTGGGAACGAAGTTCCTTACGCTTTTCATTAAATATAAATTATAAAATCACAGTAATAACTACTTATACATGTTGGAGTTATAAAAGAGACAAAATTAAAAGTAACTAACTATTTGTACTAGAGGATTTAAGGCAAAAAAGCTTTTTATTATCTTTGAAGCGACTGTCTTCCAATAAATAATGCATTGTATATTGAGAAAAAATTAATGATAAATTTAAAGTTAAAGCAGATGGTTGTAGAACGAAACAGAACTGTCCTCTCAGACGGTCGTCGGCATATTACTCCAATTAAATATTCAAATAAAAAATATAAATCATTAACTCACAAAAACTTCTGCTTTTATCAGGTTGAAATTTTACATGCTTGTTTCAATTGTACTATAGGTGATGTATACAAAGTTTCATTTAAATCGTTACGTTAGAACGTAAGATAAAGGTAAAAACGTTGTTTTTCTTTATTTTAATCATTTTGGTCCGCTTTAATAAATTTAGCGATCTTTATCACTTCNTGTTAAAAAATCAATATGAATATGAAGTTATTTATGAAATATTAAATTTGTTTATTCTTTATAAATACTAATTATTCTCAGCAAAAACGACAAATTAATAGAATAATAAATTCCCGATTTAAAGAGCATTAGTGTGAGGTTTAAGAACCCGAATCGAAAATTAAATCGGACAATAATTGCTCACGCCGTGAGAGCTCCAAGTCAAAAATTTAACAAACATAGAATACATTTATTCTATTTAAGGTAGAACAGACGGTCGTAACCGTAGGTTTTATGCTAGGAATCGGTGGCTGTGTCACAGTGTTAACATATCAGAGTAAATTGTAGGCCCAGTCATGAAATAGATTACATTATATTTGATTAGTTTTATTGCAAAATAATAATAATAACTATAATAAAGATGGACCCTCAGTTAATTTATTTTATTATTTATTAGTACTCTAAAATAATTGAAACATAAGTAGTTAAAGTCAAGGTGAAACAATAATTGTATATATAAATTAAGCTACATCATATAAAAAAGAGAACAATGTCGTCGAAATAATTTGATATATTACAGGACTTCATTACAATCTAAAACACACAACTAAACTATTTACACAACTATAAATTAACCTAAATAAACTAAAGCATTCATTTATATATAGTAAAACATTCATTTATATCTAGTAAAACATTTATTTAAAAAAGTAAAACATTTATTTAAATAAACTAAAATATTTTATTAATAAGAATTTAACAACCTATTAAAAACAATTCTAGTAACAATAATATGGTAGTCAAATTAATTAAATAAATACATAAGAATAAAATTATACCTTAATTATGTCGGTAGAATAAAAAAAGAAAGTGGGAAGTAGAGGTGTGCACCACGAATGTAGATGATAGACTAATGTCAAGGAGAGAAGAAGTAGACAGAGAGGGGTTTTGTTTACATCTAAGATCCAAAGTGTGTTTACGCGGAAACTAATGTATTTATTAGGTTTGTTCCAATAACACTTCAAACTAGTTTAAAATATTTTAACTATAAAATATAACTGTATATTAATAAACATGAGCTTATAAAAATGATTATTTGTTAAACGTAAACATGACGTTATTTGCGGAATTTTAAATTCGTTTATCTTTATAAATACACATTTTTAAGACAGATAATTTAAAAAATTAATACTTGCTTTAAAGAGCATTAATGTGGGGTTCAAAAACCCCATCAGAAATTTAATCGACCCATAATTACTCACCCCATGAGAGCTCAAAGTCAAAAATTTACGAAAAATTATCAAATTTACTCGATTTAAAGTAGAACCGTTGGTCGTACGACAAAACGTCATAGGACCAAAGTTGTAGATCTTTTAAAATCAGTTACCGGTGCAGCTATACGCTTTTCGATAGGACTTACCGTTTAGCCGAAATAGCCCTTCAAAGAAAACCTCCTATTTGCGTCCGCCATTTTTATTTTTTTTAAGGGGGGTAAAAATACATTTCTTTTTAACTTTTCAGATTTTTCTAGTCGGTTTGGGCCGATTTGGGACCAAATGGAAAATATTAAATTTGTTTATTCTTTATAAATACTAATTATTCTCAGCAAAAACGACAAATTAATAGAATAATAAATTCCCGATTTAAAGAGCATTAGTGTGAGGTTTAAGAACCCGAATCGAAAATTAAATCGGACAATAATTGCTCACGCCGTGAGAGCTCCAAGTCAAAAATTTAACAAACATAGAATACATTTATTCTATTTAAGGTAGAACAGACGGTCGTAACCGTAGGTTTTATGCTAGGAATCGGTGGCTGTGTCACAGTGTTAACATATCAGAGTAAATTGTAGGCCCAGTCATGAAATAGATTACATTATATTTGATTAGTTTTATTGCAAAATAATAATAATAACTATAATAAAGATGGACCCTCAGTTAATTTATTTTATTATTTATTAGTACTCTAAAATAATTGAAACATAAGTAGTTAAAGTCAAGGTGAAACAATAATTGTATATATAAATTAAGCTACATCACATAAAAAAGAGAAATAATTGTAAAATAGCAATATTAAGATAGCCTCATTCATGCAGGCTGCTCTGAGGTTTCTCTTTTCTCTAAAAACTTATGTTCTTAAATCAGTGTTATCTCGGGAACTAGATCGGAAACGGTAGCTGCTCTACGATGCGTTATATTAACTTTAACGGAAGGGAAACAGTATCACTAACTTCTGAGGCCTGAGGTATTAGGTTTCAATGAAGAGTTATATATAACTACGAGCATTCGCCCCGTGCTTTGCGCGGAGTTCATACTTGCAATCTGTTGAAAACTCGGAAGTTTAGATCGTTAAAAAAAAGGGAAAAGGAAAACTTGGATCTAAGTCGGGTGATTCCAACAGAAAAAAAGACTAGATAAAAATAAATTATCTTTACTACTGGTTAAAAAAAATATATATTTATAAGCAAATTAAGTAGACTGCATTAAAAAGAACTAATGGCTGTATAAATATTATTAAAAAAAACTTAAATATTAAATATCGGTGGACATGGTCATATCAAAATTGACATAGGGTGCGGTGATGTAGAGCGGCAGTGATGGTGTTGCAGAAGCTCGATGTCCGGCTGCAAACAAATTGCGCACCTCACAAAATCTTGTTGCAAGGCTACGTCCTTGCTGTAACCTTTGCTGCAAGAGTCCTAACTGGCACATTAAGTTGGGAGAAGGTAGATGAACATAGAGCTATAATATGACACTTAAGCTGATCTACTCGGTTAAGCGGGTCTCTCCAGACTGCCCGAGACCGTACGCCATATATACTATGTGAATAAATGGAGAGATCCCGAGCGAAGTCCATCCAAACAAGATCTCTATCAATTCTGTGGAATAATCCACCGTTATTGAATTAAAACCAAACTCCTCTAGAGTAAAATATGAATCATAAACAAACCAAACGTAATCTTATCATAATTATTTCTTCTTTGACAAAGGTTAAACACAATCAGTGGCTGTATTATTACTATTTTATATCTATTACTATCATATTGGTTAATTGAGAAGGCCATTTNAGTCTTGGTACTAGTGTGTGCCTTTGCCGTAGGCCCTGGGGCTGACTTAAGGCTAAACCTCAGATCCCCAGATCCATGTTTGCGCTCCCCCCCCCCCTGCTCTCATACGTAACTAACATGTGTTTTATCTCCGGTTCTACTCGGCCGATTTTACTTTAAAAATGTTTATTAGAATTATAAGTCTCTATGGAACTTTATCACCACAACTATTTTAGACTCATACTTATTACACGTTTTTATAGGCCTCAGAAAGGGCGCCTTCTTTTGTTTATTTTCCTTGTCAAATCTTTCTTTTCATCATAGATCAGATCTTTACAGCAATCCCACTCATCGGATGTCAAAGACCAGTCAAGTGCCAAAACATGGTGAAACAACTCTAAACATGGTAGCAGCGGTGTCGGTTGCTAGGTAATCGGTAAAAGAGACAATGCATTCAGACAATCATTCTGTGAGTTTCTTTAATAATTTTGCAGTTATAATGACAGAAAAAAATGTGGTATCTGTAAAATGTCAAATTAGTCGAAGCAGACGATTTATTTACACTATGAACTACGAGGGAGATCAAGCAGACGATTTATTTACATCTTTAAAACTCGGGGAAGATGAAAAAAAAGTTATTTTAAGTTGTTTTAAAGCTTTCTATGATCATTTTTCGAGAAGGAAAAATATAATTTACGAGCGCGCATGATTCAATAAAAGATGACAGGCTAATTGAGAACTGTCCGATGATTTTATACGAAATTTTCAATGACTAGCTAAGGCTTGTGAATACGGTCAGATATAAGATGAGTTAGTGCGTGATAGAATCGTAGTAGGAATATAAATTCACAGCGGTCCAAGTCACTATAGCACTAGACCCACAACTGACGTTAGAGAAAGTGGTAAATCGGGTAAAGCAAGTGGAGCAAGTTCAAGAACAGCAGTCGGTAGTTCGAGGTAATGGCGCGTCCACTTAGGCAGAGGTTGGAAGAGTAGGGTAGCGTGAAGATGAGCGGAAAGATGGAGGATTCATGAGATCAAATTCTCGGTCAGGGCTGCCGGTTGGAAGAAGCCCTTTAATAGATGCAGCTTCATACGTCCCTAGAAGGCAAAGATCGAGATTAAAGGGTGCTTCGTCGAATTCAAAGTTGTCACGGGAGCAAACGAGACAGTGATTGGTGAATTTACGTTAAGAACTTTAGGAAGAACTAAATTGTTACCTGTCGATCGAATATTATTTACAGCTGGATCGGCGAGAGGTAAATTTATAACTACTTCGTTTTGGAAAAATCAAACATTTTCCAACGAAGTTTACGTTATTAAAGATCAGCAAGAAGGACATTTTTGGGCAGACCAGCTTTAAGTGGACTAGGGTTATACAATGGCTTCATACAATACAGGACTCTCCAGAGGAAGGTTTTCCGAAATTATTTAACAGCTTAGGAAAGATAAAAGATGAGTAATGAGTATACAATGAAGGTTGACTCAAAAGTATGACCTTAGTCGGTACTAAATCCTCGTCCGAGAGGAGTAGCGATACGATATAAGAGCTTAACTGGCAGGTGGAGGAAGGTGTTATATCACACATTGAAGAACCAACTAAATGATGTGCAACTTAAGTAGTTGTTCCGAAGCCAGAAAAAGGAAAAGTACGGTTATGTCTAGACTTCACGGAGTTAAACAAGGTAGTACAACGGGAACGGTATGCACTCCCTACTTTAAATGTCTGTTTAGCTCGGTTAGTGAGGGCAAACATTTTTCTTAACTCGACGCCCGGCAGGAATATTTTTAAAATTCATTGGCAGAAAAGAGTAGAAAGTTTACCACCTTTATTACCCCATTTGGACGTTTCTGCTTCAATCGACTTCCTATGGGACTGAAACCTTCCAGCGATTGTTTTCAAAGGAAAATGTGCCAAGTTTTAGACGGGCTGGACGGTGTTGTTGTGTTGATGGATGATGTTTTAATTTTTGGAAAATCCGTTCAAGAACACGACGTAAGGTTGAGAAAGACTTTAGAAAAATTAGAGAAAGCGGGAATTACTTTGAATAAAAGAAAATGTTCGTTCAGAGTAAAAGAAGTCAAATTTTTGGGGCATGTTATTAGTAGTCAAGGTATAAAACCTGACCCGGCTAAGGTAGTAGCAGTTCTTAATATGGCCAAACCTAACACGAAAAAAGAGTTGAGAAGCCTGTTAGGAATGGTTGTGTACNTTTAATCCGATTACAATAATTGATAATCAGCTGTTATTATAATTAAATACACAATGTGCCATCAATCATTAAGAAGATTATATTTGACAATTTAATCTTACATCATTATTCAACATTATAATCAATCATTTTTTTTTTTTTTTTTTTTTTTTTTTTTTTTAACCTTTTTTACTCCGTTTTGACGTTTCTGCTTCGATCAGCTGGCTTCCTATGGGACTGAAAACTTCCACCGATTGTTTTCTAGAAAAATGTGCCAAGGTTTAAACTGACGGATTTTAAATTTGTGAACGGTGTTGTTGTGTTGAATGACGTATTCATTTTTGGAAAATCCGTTCATAAGCACGACGAATGGTTGAGCAAGAGTTAAGAACCCTATTAGGAATGGTTGTGTACCACACAAAATTTCTGCCGGATATTCAGGAGGGGATGGAACCATTGAGAGAGATGTTAAAGGACTCAAGAGAAGAAGAGCCGAGTGAGTGGAATCCTTAACAGATCAAAGCTTTCATAAAGATAAAACAACTTGATCAACAAGATCTCCAACCCAAAGTTAGAGACTCGTGCGGCAGCAGATTCGTCGTCATTCGGTTGGAGGTGTGTTAGAACTGAATAGATAATTGGAGAGCAGTTCATTATGCGTCATGAAAAGTGTACCAACGGAGTTACGCAAAGATTGAGAATTAAGCCCTGGCGTTGACGTGAGCCCTACTTAAACTGTTGGAGAAGACAATAGATTAAGTGTCGGCTAGGTTGCAAAGATTTTGGATGCGACTAGCACCATTTGACTTCGACCTCGAGGAAGTGGGAACGAACTTTTTTCTAGGCGTTCTGTGCGGGAAAGGACTTTTTTCTAGGCGTTCTGTGCGGGAAAGGACTTTTTTCTAGGCGTTCTGTTACAAACAGCTACAGGAGGATGTAAAACGGGAAAAGATACCCTAACAGAAGACCTCGACAAACTACACTGTGCCGCAGTGATCAGAGATCTCTCTATGTCCGTCTCAAGATTCGAAAAGGTGAATAGAGCTCAGACAAGGGATTCTTGTGGCCAGGAATTGATCAAACTGACAAAAGAAGGTTGGCCTATGAGTCCTAAACAGCTAAGGGGAAAAGTTTATGCGTTCTTCTCATCTCAGGAGTCAATTTCGCTATTGGATGGGGTACTCACGATGGGAGACCGTATTTATAACCCCGTGGAAATTGTTTCCAGGATGCATCAAGGGCACCTTGAGATAGAAAAGTGCAGACATCGGGCAAGATACACAGTCTGGTGGCCAGGCATCACAACAGTTATCATACGGTTTGTGAAGTTTAAAGATTGTGAAGAATGCAGAACCAATCCTGTATAACCCCTGATATCTTCTTATTGTACCGTAGGACCATGTTAAAGGATAGGAGTCGACCTCTGTATCCTAGATTAGTGGCAATTCTTTATCGTAGTTGACTATTTTCATCGTACCCAGAGGTAAATGTTTTGTCATCGACGTCCGCGGAGGCGGTTATTATGCGTTTGAAGGGGATTATTTGCACGCCATCACAATCCAGTAATCTTGAGGTCAGACAACGGGCCTCAGTTTCAAAACTACAAGTTCTATCAGTTCATGAGAAGATCATCAAGATCTTAAAAACCTCTAAGATCGGCTCTAAGAAATCGATTTGGGCTATAATAAGTGTGTGCGCCACTTCGGGTGGCTCGAGGAAATTGGAAAAAATATAGAAATAAAAAATATAAATGAGAATGCAGTCACCGATGACAGTTTCGCAGCGTGCTTGAAGTGGAGGGGCCCCTCGACGCTTTCTCTCTTCCAGCCGGGTTTTTCACGAAGTTACGGTACGATATATAAATAATAATAATGATAATAATAATGATAATTAGATAAATGATAAATTATAAATATGACTTTAAGAAACTGAACACACTTGACTTCAATGAAGATGGCGGTTAGAGACGCCGCGGAATTAGAAGAAAAAATTAATCAGTCTGCACTCGACCTAAGATTCGGGGCAACTAAAAGCAACACGTGACTCACATCAGCAACTAGCGTAAGTCACGCCCAAAGATAGCAGCCAGTGAAAAATACGGACATCGGTCATGGTGAACAAAATTAACAGTAGAAAAAAATGAATAATAGAGTTGGCGCTAACATAAATAAATAAAAATAAAAGTAGATAGAAGAGAAATGAGATACAAATTAATAAATGAAATAAATAATAAATAAACTAAATGATTAAACATACTCAAATAATTATAAAAATAAGATGTAGCAAATAGANGGGGGGGGGGGGGGTGACATCGGCAGGCGAAAGTCCTGTCCGAGGAATCCCAAATACTAACGCCGAGGCTCCTCCTTACAACACTAGCTACGGACGGCGGTACAGAAAAAGGTGCTTTTTTTATATTTATAAAACAATAAGAATATAAAAATTATATTCGTAAAATGTACGCCTTGAGCAGTTTGCACAATATATGATAGATATAAAGATTTTGATTTTGAAGGGGGATTTTTATAAAAAGTGAAGAATCATACCATGGTCCAAGTTACTATTCGGTATGAACAGAAACCGGTTGTGAAGTAGGAAAGTAGGAAATGATTCTTAAGTGGAATCGAAAGGAACCGATTCTCAGAAAGAATTGCATGATTATATATTATACATCCTACCGGATATATATTTTCAATAGAAATAAAAGGGTACTACCACCGACCATCATAAATATAATTAAATTAAATAAATCCTCCCCCCCCCCCATCTGGGCCTAGATAGGTGTATTTACTAAGTCATACCCACGGTTTAAATCAAAGAGGCAAAAAGGGATATTGAAGTTGAATGTGAAATGACAGTGAATAGATTGGACGAAACGTGTCACATAAAGTATGAGAAACCAATTGAAAAACAGAGGTTAGAAGCAAGTTTTTAAATGTCGCTGAAGGTAAGGCTAGAGCCTAGGCGGAGGACAGCGACGTATCGCCTCTTGTTTTACTTGTAAGTTTGAATAATCAGAGTGTAAAGTCTAAGTGGTTAAGTAAACAACAGTGAGGTCCCAGCGCCGAGCCCTGTTTGGCAGTAAATTAAAGCTGATTGTCTTAGTCTTGACAGGCTCCCTTAGCAAGTTGCTTACTTTGACAGTGTTGGTCTCTTTCTTATAGGGTTTCATTACGGCACCCGTAAACTTAACCTCGGGCGTCGCTTACCTTCCTCCCCCATTTCCCCTTCATAGGAAGTACCCTGTATTGTTTTTAAACGATTTAATCTCGTACTTCTACTCCACAGCCTATTTCTTGCGTTTGATAAAACAAATTCCTAGTATACATCGTCCTCGACGAATAATCGTTGGGGGTATAAATTTCACCGAGAGTTCGGCCTACAAGATTACCCTGAGACTAGATATTAATATAGTTTGATGAGTTGTTGGCTTAGGTACAACGTCAAAAGATCCACCCTTTGCACTAATTATATCATACATGGACTCTGCGGTCTATGTTTAACCAATAGTTGTGTTACACGTATCCGTTTTCAAGTATTCACTAATAGATAACTGAATATCACTGCACTCAGAAATAGATTTTTATTGCTTATCCTTTTTTTCAAAATCAAAAATAAAAATTCAATGGTTTATGTCAAAATATAAGTTCAAATAATATTAGTATTGCTATGATTCATTTGGTAGGGATTAGTTTAACAACACCATATTATATTCAATCTTGTTCTTACGATTTTATAATTACGACAAGATTAATTCGACTAAACAGTCTAATCATGAACATATTGAATGCCTTGTGAGGTAACTAGCTTTTCACCAAATCAATATTTTTTTCTCTTCGAAATATAGCGTTTTCTTCTTTACTTCCGTCTACATTATTTTATTATTATTATTATTATTTATATTGTATTAGAAACATTAACTCGCCGTTTCTAGCCACTTTATTACAATATCTCTTATACTTTTATGTCTATCAATTTATCTCTTGTTTTTATTATTTATGAAACATTGTTTGATAGACGCACCTTGTTCTGGTTTCTATTTATACATATTCGGGTAGAGACGCCATCACGTAGGTACGATTTTTTATTTTATTAACAAATGTGTCGTCCCATGTATCTCCTGCAGTAAGAGTACTATTATAAATTATAATGTACTGCAAAAGTCCATGTCATTTATATCTTAAGAGATTAGAGGGTTGGGGTAAAGGTACACTGAAATAATCGGGCATATTTCTTTGTGTGTAATTCTGAATTATTCTTGATTTTATTACTTATAAGAATATTTGGATGAAACATCTTAAATTATTTGAAAGATATATCCTAATAATATGCAAAATATTTTTTGATAAATAAATGAGTTATTCTTAAATACACTTTTATGATTTAAATGCCTGAATGGGAGTCCGATCGAATGGAGTCCGATCGTAGACACAGCCACGTGCACATCGCTCTTGTTTTACATCTAGTTTTCACGTAGTTCTATCGCAAATTTCAGTTTAATTTTTTGCATAGTAGTTCATTTTATTTTTTTAAATAATGTAGTGTAATTTTATTTTCGATTTAAAGAATATTTTATCATTTTCAAAGAGTTTTTTTCTTTATTTCTTTTTATTGAGAGTCGGTATCGTGAGAAGAGTGGGGGAGGTCTCCCCAGCCGGATCCGGCTTGTTTATCTACAAACCGCCGTTTATCTCAACTCATTTACTGCTACGATAAAAAGGTTAATCATATTTGTTTACAAACAATTCGCCTAGAGATTTAATTCCTAGGCTTTATTTTTATTTTTATTTAACATTCTATTCAATGTCGGAAATTGATACCGACATGGAGGCAAGTGAACATATCACTGATTCTGAAAGAGGAGATTTAGAATCTTTAATTTCAGACACTGATTTTCAAACTCCTCGAATGAGAGCGAGAGAAAAAAGTAAGCAAAAACAAGCAACAAAACGCACTCGCTCGGTAAACGAAATCACCTCCGAATAAAAAGGAAAAAATGAACGCTTCTAACAATGAGACTAGAACACCTAATCAAGTTTCCGCAACTACCACCTCATCAGGTTCAAACAATTGCGAATCCTCATTTTTCACGACAAACCCATATTCGACGTTAGCAACTGAAGATACCTCTGATAAACAAAATGATACAGACAAAAGCTTTAAGCCTCCTCCCATCTCTGTTAAGCAGGTAGCTAACTTTCTCGAGCTTTGCAAGAAGTTAGAGGAAGCGGTAGGGAAAGACACTTTCACATGTAAAAACAGAACTTCAGACACCATATTTAATTTCAAAACTCCAGCTTTTTTCCGGACTGCAGTAAACTTTTTTGAAAAAATCGGTGCTCCGTTTCATACTTACCAGATGAAGGAAGACAAAGCATTTAGGGTAGTACTTCGCAACTTGCACCCTTCTACCCCCACCGCAACGATTCTTCAGGAACTTGAAGAAAAGGGCTTTTCAGTTCGTAATGTTGCAAATATAAAACAGAAAGGCACAAAAACTTCTCTTCCACTATTTTTTGTAGATCTAAATCCCAGTATTAAGAATAAAGAAATATTTAATGTCCAATTTATTGCATACTCTAAGGTATCAGTAGAGGAACCCCATATCAGAAAGATATTGTGCAATGCGCAAGGTGTCAGACTTACGGTCATTCAAAAAAATATTGCCACTACTTGCCGCGCTGCGTTAAATGCGCTGGAAATCATGCGCCACAGGACTGTCCCCGCCCTCGCACCGAACCCTGTATCTGTGCCTTATGTGGTTGTGACCACCCAGCTAACTACAAAGGTTGCTCAAAATATAAAGAACTCCAGGATAAACGTAGTAAACCTAGGTTTCCACTTCGTCAAAATATGCCAGGTGAAGCAAGAAAAATTACTTCAGTGAATTCAAACCCTCCAGTGAGCAGTGATCCACAGAGTTTTCCGACACTCCAAGAGCCCTCGCAACAGGACACTACCTCCACACCATCAGGACAAACTCCAAGAACTTTCTCCAATGTAGTCCGGGGCCAAAGGTCAAATACTTCTCAGGTACCACCTCCCTCCTCAGTAAATGACCTCTCAGCACTATTTTCTTCCTTCTCTAATCTATTTACCCAATTAAAAACCCTTTTAACTCCTATCATACCTATCCTTCAAACTATAATATCTAGTTTTATTCCCGCTTTATTCGCAAAATGAACCATTCACCAAATTTTCTTTCTATTCTTTTGTGGAATGCTGATGGATTGAATTCGACTCTCCACAGGGAGGAACTTGACTTTCTACTACATGACCGAGGAATTGACGTAGCCCTTATTACTGAGACTCATTTAACCTCAAGATCTAATTTATTTATTACCGACTACACAATTTATAGGACCGATCACTTGGATGAGACTGCACACGGAGGTACCGCAATCTTGATAAGAAATTCGTTATCACATATGCTCATTCCTTCAGAATACCTTATGTCTACAGCTGTAAAACTTAACACTACTTCCTTTGACTTTACACTTGCTTCTGTCTACTGCCCCCCTAATAAGCAAATCTCTCAAGCTCAGTTCTCCTCCTTCTTTTCCACTCTCGGCCCTAAATTCCTTTCAGGTGGCGACTACAACGCGAAGCATCCTCAGTTTGGTTGTAGAGTGATAAACCGTCGAGGTCCCGTTCTGCTCAACACTCTATCCTCATCCCGATTTTCTATTCTAGCTCCTGCTCAATACACTTATTTTCCCTATGATCCGTCTAAGTTACCAGATTTGTTAGATTTTTTTATCTCCTCTAATATTTCCCATATACATTCCCAAATTTCAGTCCTAGATGACTTATCCTCAGACCACTGTCCTGTACTCCTTACTCTTAATATTCAACCTTTTCCTAAACCCAAAAAACCTTCTCTTATACAAGGACCTATTGACTGGGACAAATTTCAATCCTTATTAGACAATTCAATTGACCTGAAAACTTCACTAAAAACTTCAAGACAAATTGATGAAGCTGTAGAATCGTTTACAACTATCATACAACAGGCTGTACGTGACGCAACTCTAACAATACCTGATAAAAAAGACAAACAGACGAACATACCGAACCATATAAAATTACTACTTACAGAGAAACGCCGCGCTAGGTCTAGGTGGCACATGACTCGTTACCCTACAGACAAACGAACGTACAACAGACTTTGTAGACATTTAACATCTGTACTAGCTCAATTTAAGAGAGACAAGTTTAAGGAATATACTGAATTACTTACAACAAAGGACAAATCCTTATGGACAGCAACGAAAAGACTTTTAGATTATAAAATAACATCCTCCCCCCTGCGTCAGATCGATGGTACTTGGACTAAGTCTGATCAGGATAAATCCAATTGTTTCGCCAAATACCTATCCTCTGTTTTCGTTCCACATCCAGATATTTATGATCCCGACAATTTAAATTTTATTGATAGCAACCTTGATATTCCTCTCCAGTTGACACCTCCCCCTCCTGCTTTCCACCCATCTGATATTGTACACATTATTAAATCCCTTCCGAAGAATAAAGCCCCTGGGCACGACCTAATAACAACAAACATCCTTAAACACCTTCCTAAAAAAGCTACTCTATTTCTTACATATATAATTAATGCAGTCCTTAGAACTACTCATTTTCCTTCCAAATGGAAAAAATCCTTAATAGTTATGATTCCCAAACCTTCGAAACCTCACCACTTACCTTCCTCCTATAGACCTATTAGTCTTTTGCCTGTTTTTAGTAAAATCCTCGAAAAACTTATCCTTCGCAGAATTTACCCTATCTTCAAATCCCAAAATATTCTCCCTAATCACCAATTTGGATTTCGAGCAGAACACTCCACTATTCAACAATGTCACCGTGTTGTAGACGGCATCTCATCCGCCCTTGAGAATAAGCAGTATGTCTCGGCAGCCTTTCTGGACGAAAGTCAGGCCTTCGATCGAGTTTGGCACCGAGGACTTCTGTGGAAACTCAAGGGAATCCTACCCCCAACCTATTACCTTATCCTTCGCTCCTATCTAAGTGACAGGAATTTTGTAGTTCGACAGGGTTCCTGTCACTCCAATTCCTTTCCTATCCTAGCAGGTGTACCGCAAGGCAGCATTTTAGGTCCAATCTTATACTCTATTTATACAGCTGACATACCAGAACATCCTTCCACATCCATATCTTCCTTTGCCGACGACAAAGCAGTCCTTTCCGTAAATTCAGATCCCAACCATGCCTCCGATTTTCTTCAAGAACACCTTCAATCTATTGAGAACTGGTCCAAAAAATGGCGTATCAAGTTTAACAGAGACAAAAGTGTACATGTCACGTTTACTCTGCGAAGAGCTACTTGCCCTCCAGTATATTTATACAATCATCCACTTCCAGTTTCTAATCAAGTGCGGTACTTAGGACTTCACCTAGACCGAAGACTCACCTGGAACTTACATACAAGACTAAAACGGACGGACATGAAAAGACGATACAAGACTTTACTCCGACTTTTGGACAACAGATCTAATTTATCACTAACTAACAAACTGACCATCTATAATCTTATCATAAAACCTATTTGGACTTACGGACTCGAACTGTGGGGATCGACCAAGCCATCAAATTCTTATAAGATCCAATCCATGCAATCCATAATCCTAAGAAAAATATGTAATGCTCCCTCCTACGTGGCCAACCGTATAATTCATAACGACCTAAATGTTCCCTATGTCCATATCCTAGCATCCTCTCGTTACAAGTCCTTCCACACCAAGCTCGTCCAACATCCTAATCCTCTTGTCCAAAACCTATCCTCTTTGCATATTCCTGGCAATCCGAGGCGACGCCTGAAGAGAAAATGGCCCCGTGACCATCTAAGAGAATAATATTGTAGAGAGAATATGATTGTAATCAAAATTATCGGAGTACCACCACTGGGTGGAATCTCCTAATCTGTGAAGTAACTGTGCAGTATTTACCTTATGCAAACAAGCTGCTTGTTATAACTAATTTTTATAGTTTTGGCTAAAAAAAAAAAAAAAAAAAAAAAAAAAAAAAAATGCCTGAATGACAAACCATACGTCAAAATGTGTTATGCTAATGTGAGATATTAAATAATGTAAGATTTTTTTAGATAAGAAATAATATGAAAACACAATACACATTAGATACGTAGAAAATATACCTTGACGATTATATTGCAAAGGCTATAGAGTACAAACGCAGAACTTGTAAATTATATCGGGAAAAAGCATTTTTCATAATTTATTCCTTCCTTCAGTCTAATGATTCAAACCTAAATAAATATCCTTCTTTAAATGATCATTGATTTTTACGTGCCTTTAGAATTAATAATCTTTTAAAGTAACAATTTAAAAGTTGAATTAAAAAATAAATGAATTAAAAATAATATTGTTTTAAGTCACCTGTCTACAGACATCTAGGTAATTGCATAACACAGAAAAAAAAATCACCAGATAAATAGTTTATCTTATTTATTTTTACTTTTCCTCACATATTAGGAAAAGTATTATTTTCACCTAACAATTTTTTTCCCGAGATTTTAACTGAATTATCCGCGTTGGGTGTTTTACCCCTTGAGTGGTTTTCAGCATGGTGTCTGTATGTGTGAATGTATAATATATGTATGTGTATTATCGTTATCACCGTTGCTTCCAGGGTATTTAACCTAGCGAGTTGAAACTTGGAAGAAAAATCACTTCTTACATCTAGTTGTGCCACCCCGAAAATCAACATTTTCCGCTTTCTTGAACTCGGTATGCTGTCAGGAAAAATTTTAAAAATCAA
This sequence comes from Gerris buenoi, assembly GCA_001010745.2. Taxonomy (NCBI): domain Eukaryota; kingdom Metazoa; phylum Arthropoda; class Insecta; order Hemiptera; family Gerridae; genus Gerris; species Gerris buenoi. The sequence goes on from KZ651280.1 coordinate 652,605, forward strand.
AAAGCAGTCCGATCGAGTTGAAATTCGGCACGAATGTACATCTCTGTATGGGAAACAAATCCACCAAATTTAAGTTTGATATTGGCCACCATTTTGAAGTTGAAACTGAGGGTTAATAATACCGAAATTATAAAAACATTTTTGACATATTGACGTATAATTTGTTTATATAGGTATATTCTTTTTTACACAGGGCGGGATAAGGAAATTATAAAATGTTATTTCTGTTTAGAATAACGTATATTATGCCTAAAACATACGAAACCCTAGAAAGTACTAGGATACGAGTGATTTTAATGAATTACTTTGTCAGTAGGCGATGGATTGGTATCACACGCTTATTGGTTCTTTATTGTTTTCCTAGGTACTTTCATTTAACTTTAAATAGAACCAACGTTTTGTAAAATGTTATTCGTTTCATTTTGGAACGCGCTTTCTCGATGCTGGCACTGATTCATCTAAGTGATGAAATGAAGAGATACTGAAGCAAAACAAGAGATGCACATTAAATCTTACCAACTTTGAACATAGTCAAGGTAAAATATAACCCCATTGACTTTTGTATAATGGGTCTATATTTTGCAAGACCTATTTTGCTCGCGCATAATAGGTATGCAGATTTTAAAAAGTGGTCATTTCTAGATACTTATAACTAAAAAATATAAATATTTAATTAATCTAATTATGTTTGGACTTCTTATAATTTTGAACAGTTTATTTACATATTTTTTTCTTTTTGAGAACGACTAGGATAGCTAATTTTATTCTTGATGTCCGGCGTCGCGTCGGTTCGTTGTCTCCACCCTCTTAAACATATTATGTAGACGAGAGGGTTCGTAAAAGAGAGGGGAAAAATGTGAAATATTTTTTAGATGTCAAGAGACCGAGATAAAAAAGTGCGAAGAGGAGCCCACCAGAGTTCTCCAAGGTGTTAAAATTCGGACCACTCCGTGAAAAAATGGGGGGGTTTTGAGGAAAAAAAGGTCGCGGTGGGGTCGAAATTACCCGAAACCACGTAGCGAGAACTCGATTCAAAAGAATAAATAGCTTTACTCAAGATAAGAAAGAAATTCATGTCGTGGGAATAGAGGAGACGGCTGTGAAAGCTGGCTCCAAAATAATATCGAAAAAGGAAAATTACCGGGAAGGTTGAGTCTGTGTGGCTCTACTCACAACTTGACCCTAATATTTCCTCATCTCTCTTCTGTTCACAAACACGATTATATTTCCTTTTCTCCTAGAGCCCTCTGCTTTCGTTATCATCTTCTTCATCATTCCATACAATTTTGCTTTCTAAAAAGTATAAATTATTAAATTGTTTTACTTCTCATTCTTCTCAATGGAAGGATTATTGAGTTTAAGTTGCCAATTAATTATTCGGTAAACCCTATGTAATGACAAATGTTTTATATAAAACAGTCAAATACTGTTTACTGTACTATTAAGACGATTGAGATAAATTACACAATTTAAATGACTGGCCGTATGAATTTTAAGAAAGGAGGGTTTGAGACAGCAGCCAATTATTTGTCAGCATTAGGTCTATGCCAGAAACTTTTACACAGCTTACTTAGCATTCGTTTAACAGTCCACTTCATCTCTAACTAGCAATATTGTCGTACTAAGTTGGTAGCGTTTCGACTACTCCTTAAAGATTTGATTTGTCAACATGATATTGGTCTACTATTTCATTAGATGTCTTCGATCGTATTATTTTATTCGTAAAACAGATTCCTAATCGAATATTCTCGTTAAAACTTACCTTCCTTGTAGCTATCCTCAATGTATGCTTTAAAATCTTCATCCTTCGCATAAAATGTGGTATATGTTTCCTCGCTGAAGAAGCTGATTCAGATATCGAATTAACGTTTCATTTGATGCTTCGCTTCTCATCCCACCATTACTGCCATAATTCGGATTGGCCTGTATCTAAAAACATTTGACTGCACCTCCGAACCATCACCAATAAGTCGATTCCGTTTGTTATTTATGATACAATCCGAGAATCAATCGAGGTCCTCTGGATTTTCAGCTAATACTGAGTTATAGATGTTCACAGATTCGTCCACTTTTTCTTTTTTATTTTTGTTCAGTTTCGGAACAGCAAGAACAGCGTTGTTGAGCTTTTTGTTGTTTACACAGTTTAAAATTGTTTCTTAATTCTGGTGTGTTCAAATTTTATCTTTCCTAGGCAGCCGAGTAAAACAATTAGTTAATTCTGGGAAACACATCATAAATCTGTGGTAGTAACTGGCTAACCCAAGAAATATCCTCTCTTACGATCTTAACTTCTTTTATTTCTTTAAATTTTGCAGGATTTGGTTTCACTTTATCGTTATCTATAATACATTCCATAAAAGGCACGCTTTCTTGAAAAAATGTCGATTTTCCTAATGATATTTTCCAACGAAACAATTTTTAGCGTTCACAATAATGTTATAAGAAGTGTAATATGTTCTTTCACATCCTTACAAAAAACAATTATGTCATGCATATTACTTATCTTTCGGTTAGTCTTAAAGAAATTTATCACTAGCTTGCTGAAACGCAACAGGAGCTTTCAAGACCATAAGTCATCCAAAAAAATTCATAATGTACTCGTTCGAAACTAAACATAGTCTTTTTCCGGTCTTCCTGGTGAATTCTAAGGTGTTTTTAAATGAATATGAATTCTAAACCTTTTTTTCTGAATCCAAGTCTATTTTGTAAGTCACCAGCCTAGTAGCAGTTAAGGGTTCACCTTTCCGATAAATACAGGAACCATATTTTTTTAGACGTACTTAGACTGGATTCCGTTGTCTATCTCTATCTATTAACACACAATCTTACATGTAATATTTCTATGCTCTTACTCGAATAATAATGCTTTGAACCATGTTTTATAAATCATTCCTTCTTATTCCTTATTAACTGACACTTCAACCTTTTTGTGGTCAACACACCCTTTCATGACATAGAATTTCTCCCAATATTAACACTCCATGTACCATAACAAAAACATTCCTTCCCACACAAAATGTACAGCTCCTCTACATTCCTTTTAATTAACTTAATGCGTCAAGTAAGTTAACGTTATATACCTTTAGTTAACCATTTTATTAATGATAGTAAAATTGGTTGACTTACCGAGAAAGGTTTCTATGGTAACAATTCTTGGGATTTAGTTGATTATAGGTTTTCCTATCTCTGTAACATCATTTACAGAGATTTACGAGATAACATTTACGGTTGAAATAGCTTTCCTAGAAATAAAATTTTGAAATGGAAAATAAAAATTAAAAGAAACAACACTTTACCAAAATAAATTAGAAGGCACTCCCCTAGCCAGAACTAAAAGTGATACAGGGGAACACGGGGATAAACTCCCATGACACCAAGTAACGGCTGAGTGAACTTCTGAGAAAGGAAAAACAGTAAACAAAGTGAGATAGAAAATGTTAATTTAAGTTTAAGGTGGCATTGTAGATTGCCTGACGGGCTAACCGCACTGTGTACGGAAAGAGGTTCTGGCTGGCTGCTAAACCTCCTTCTACCAAAAGAGGCCAACCAAAAATTTTCACGGCAGTTAAAACGCACTTAGGTTGTCAGGTAATGTACTGATTCTCACCATCTATTGTACCTAAAAGTAAGTTAGTAAATATTAAACGTTACAAGTGTAAGGTAGTGACTGGTAACAAACTCTGCTATTAAAAAGCCAGTCAGTTATTATACGGTAGATTAAGTGCATTGAAGTGTACAAGGAAAAATAAAAGTGTCATGAAGTTAAAGTTAAAGAAGTTAGACTGGGTGAAATCAAATAGAGGGAGATTGAGTTGAGTTAAGAGAGTGAAGTTAGGCTATGAGAAAATGTTCACACATAACACTATCAGAATGCCAAGGTTCACGTACTTGAAAACTTAGTTCAGGTAGCTATAAGGGCGACCGGCACGGTTCGTAACATATATTGAAAATACCTCAATACGTTTTTAGAGGCTTAAGACAAGTTAATTCCGACTACTCTTTTTACATACCCAGCAGATGTCATCAACTCTCAGAATATACCCTAAAAATAGTTTACTTTACAAGAACTCTACAAAACGAGGATGGAGACGAAATGGTTAAGATGGGCGGTCAAGAGAGAAGAGCCAAGAAAAAAAAGACGCCGACCCGTTCCTATGGAAACGGCACGGTCCCCAGGGTTCCGATAAAACTAAAAGAAAACTTAGAACGGAAAGCTACGGTAGAGGAAATGTAAGAGATAATTTTTGGAGGTAGTGTAAATTTTATAGCTGCCTACAATAAAAAATTCTAAGGGAAATAAGATCAAAGGGCCGCGTAGAAAAGAGGTAAAAGATTGCAACGGCCTAGGGCACGTCCCGTGAAGCGTAATGTTTCGAGACACTCCCACCCTTCTAGTACTAGCGCCGAACCGCTAGATGTCACTCAAAGTCTTACGAAGCGATGATTTCATCTCTGCAAAATCTCAGATAGTTCAGCAATGTGGACGTGGACCTTGTATGGTGTAGAATTCCTGGTCTGACTATAGTTAGAGATCTGCCAGCGATAGCTATCTTTGGAAACTCAGTGCTCTTTTCCCTTGTTCTTACTCTAGGCATTAACTGTCTTGTTGACTAAATTAATAATCATAATCCCACTCTTAAATTTAATATTACAATGAAATATAAATTTACGCTCAGAATATGTAAAAAGTATTATAATGATCGCCATTTTGAAGATCTTGTTTTTTTTTTTGTTTTTTTTTAATTTTGAAACATTGAATGTTAATAATTCCGAAATTATAAATTGAAAGACGGGAAGTGGTTCAAAATTTGGGTATCGGAAACGTGCGATGAAACTTTGAAAGCAAAGTAATATAAGACCAGTAAAAAAGAAGGAAAAAATATAAACAAAAAGATAAAAATCCATTAATTTGTGTTAAAGTTATAAACGGACATATTTATTATAAGTGAGCTACTTATTATACGCCAAAGTCTGTTTACATTTGTCAAAATACCTATACCTACCATTAAACCGCCAAAATTCAAATAATTAAATAAGAATAATAAACAATTTTTGTTTGATAAATCATTTAGTTTAAATCGATCACCCATCCAAGTACTGACCACGCGTAATGCTGCTTCCACTGCACAGCAGAGGCTACTTTAGTGGCCTCCGATTGAGGAAAAGTTCGGAGGTACCCCGAGTTTTTTAATTATTTTATTTAGGCCTGATCGAACGACAACAGATCTAAGAATGGAGACAAAACTGAGTTATTTAATATTTTTACTTACTTAAAACTGATGGCGAGTGGTGATTAATTAGACTCAGGTGCACATGAGTCGTTAAGGCTGAAATTGCCATTCAATTTACGAAGACCTGGCCCGGGTGATACGAGGACGATGCAGGGGAAAACTGCTCCGACACTTAGGAAGGAAAGGTTATCTACTGTGCGCTGGAACCTACGACTTACCTCCAGGGCTAATGGACCACTTTAGTCCGAGCTCTAATTTAGTAAGGCACGTAGCCTTATTATAGGGGATTATCGGGGGCCTTATTATAGGGGATTATATTAAACCACGATAGGAATGGATCCACTCCCTCTGTCTCTTTACTCTCTCGACTAATTGTGATTACCGGGGCAAATCTCTGTCACGCCCTTACCGCTACAATTAATCCTAGAAATTTTACCTCCCTAATTTTAACCTGTTACCAATGCAGTAGAGTAGTATAAGCGAATGTTGCTTGAGCCTCGCTCAAGCTTCTGCTTTTGCGGCCAGTAGGCAATACATAGTAGTAAGCTATTGTAATTGTAAAATTTAAATCCAATCGTTAAAATATGTCATTTCTTTTATCACAAATATAATAATTAAACCCCTACGTCATATCACCTTACTAAAATATCTGTAGATACTCAGCAACAGCTGCCCTAAATACTCAAAATGTAGACATATCCATGCAAAATACCAAGGTAAGATATGTTTCTTCCCCATTCCAAAAGTCTAATTTAAATTAAGTTTTTCTTCTCAACAACTATTTACACATTCATATTGAATTCATTGACCTAAATGATTTCAAATATAAATTTAGATTTTTATAGGTTTCCCAAAAATGGGATTTTGGCTAAAAGTGCTTAAAATATCGAAACTTTATTAACTGAATTATTTAAAATAGGGTTTATTAATTTAATTAGTTTATCTGCGTTGGTTTATTGTTATAGCTAACTATTATTGACGTCAAAGGGATGTCTTTTTTGTGTATTTTTGGTAGGACTGTGACAAGTACATTAAATACAATTATGCCCAACTCAGTAGGTAGTTAGGGGTGGGATGTAGTTCAAAAAATGAAATTAATTAGAATAAAAAAGAAATCATAACCTTTTTTTTCAGAGCACCAGGTACTTATTTTTAACCCTGCAGTGCACGGGTTGGGTCTGTCAGACCCAGGGTGTCACACTAATTAAAAAACACTGATAAGTGAGGTTCGTATAACAACATCCCTTCCTCTACCTTCAAGTCAAACTTTCCTCACTTCAGTACCACATTTTGAACAATTCACATAATTCTTTTCTGCCCATTTTTTTTTACCACAAATGTACTCAAATGTGTACTCATGTAAGTATTTTTTTATAACTCGTAACAACGTTTTATTATATATATTCGTTAATAACTCTCTAGGTTTTAATTCTATTTACTTGAACTTTATTTAATATTAATTTCAGTTATTGTACAAAGTATTTATAATGACTGATTATTGATTTGATT
>KZ651281.1:17723-42109 GCA_001010745.2 Gerris buenoi
CTACAGTCTATAAGATTAGAGTTGGCACAATCGAAGGCGGGAAACAACAAACGTGGAGGTAGTTTTGGGGTTATAAAAAGGGTAAATCGGTGTTGCCATGTTAAATTTTTTTTGTGGAACAGGGGTAGAGTAGAGCATTTTTTTGTGAAGTTGCATTCAACATGGGGGACCAATAAAATCGTTTCCCTCAAAATTTTCCCGCCTTTTGATTGTGCCAACTCTAATCTTATAGACTGTAATAACAATTAACCTACGTCTAAACATTAGAGAAATGACATAATTAACACGTCATTATTTATTTTTAAAGTTAAATATCAGGTATAAATTACAAAACCAAGCTTTGGTTTTCCCTATTCCACAATCAAATAATTTATTAGGAAGTATTGTTTTTGCCATATCATGTAATATAAGGTATGTCCTATGATTTAAAACGGCTGAACTAACAGAAAAAACTATTAAGTTATTATTATTATTCAGGGTGTTACCGACCTAAACAGAAAATTTTTTTTTGGGTGAAACTAGACCCAAAATAGAGCAAAACGCCGCCAAGCTTACTTTTCTATCTCAATCCGTTGCCGAGATATGATTTTTTAAAGATTTTTTTTTAAAAAACACGTTTTTTGCTAATAAAACCACAATTTATCCACTTCAAGTAAATTATTTTTAATTATTGACCATATGTTCGAAATCAACGTTAAATTTCATATAAAACTAGAGCATTTTTATTTTTCGAAATTATTACCGAAATTATTACGAAATAACAGTTCAAACGTTAAAAAAATTAGAAAAATAAAATTTCTGAAATTTCTTATGCGCTCACTATTTTCCTAGAAAAACTCTTGAAGACTGTCAAATCTCTCAACAACTTCCTCATTTAATACTCTTTCGAACGGTATAAATAACATTGCGATTCCGTATCGATTTCATGGAGAAATTTAAGTTTGAATGCAAAAAACGTCGCCCTATGCACGTAAACTTATATAATTATCACGGGAAAACACGAGGAAATCACAAAACGAAAATCAAGTTTAACTGATTGAATTTTTATTATTGTTAGCTAAAATGCGTCATGTAGGTTCATAAATTAAATAGGTGTTAATATATTATATATCTTAAGTATTTTACAATCCCCCCTACAATTAGTATACCGTTCTTAATTTTATATCTTAAACAGGTTAAGGCTAGAGACTTTGGAGAAGTTTCATTGCGTTTGGATGATCATTGGCGATTGTTCCATGTCCCTATAATTTGTGGATCAATAGTTATAGCAAAAACAAACTTTTTAACGACATTTTGAGATAGATAGGCAAATTTTGCTGGTTCACAGACTCTTTCGGTTTGTTAAACTGCCAACTTTAGTTAAAGTGCTCATACTTCTGTCTAAACATATACATTTTATTGAAAAAATAATCATTAAATTTAATAATCCTTAATTTAATAATCCACCCCCGAGGAGGGGCGGCGACCTTTCCTGGGGTGGAAGAGGACATCGGCGCTATATAGTTATTTGAGCACTTTCCCATAACTCACCAAATTTCAAGCAAATTGGTTCAGTTCCTCAAATTTCAGAGGTGAAAACCCCGAGTAACTGGTCCAATAATTGATTATAGAAACTTCCCTGCACGTAAAATAATAATTGTTATTATATCAAAGCAACTTCAGTCTTGACAAGACCTGGACGGAGTCTTATCTGGGTAATTACTAGGTCATTGGTTTGAACCTATGCCTACTGTGATTTATATCTGCGATTCGAGGTCATGGGTTCGATCTCACGCCTTGAAACTCTTATTTACGTGATTCACTGATAATCGCATCATACACATGTTTCGGTGGTCATTGTTCTGTGGTGTGATGTTTTACTATCCAACAGCGGTTAGTAAAATGGGGCTAAATAGGGCCTCATTACTTGGTTAAAACGAGGGTTTTTTCTTCGCCGTCTAATCATTGTCCTATGTTGGTCTAAAGCATAATGTAGACTTGTCCTCATCATATACATTTAATAACGGCACTGATGATGCGATCTTATTAAGGCAAAACTATGTTTCGATAAATAAAAAAGTATTATATTACAAGTAGTATAAAGTAAAAAGTATTATATTACAAGGAGAGACCGTTTCTCTGAATTCATTAAGATGCATCCATCAACTCTCTCTAATTCCCGAAGAAAATTAACTTCAAAACTTTTCGAAACTTTTCTAAATCAAAAAGTTTGGTTTTTACTTTTGACCATGTTCCTTGCTATCCTCAATCTCTACAAAATTAACAAAGTTTAAAAAATATTTNTTTCATATAAAACTAGAGCATTTTTATTTTTCGAAATTATTACCGAAATTATTGCGAAATAACAGTTCAAACGTTAAAAAAATTAGAAAAATAAAATTTCTGAAATTCCTTAAACGCTCACTATTTTCCTAGAAAAACTCTTGAAGACTGTCAAATCTCACAACAACTTCCTCATTTAATACTCTTTCAAACGGGATAAATAACATTGCGATTCCGTATCGATTTCATGGAGAAATTTAAGTTTGAATGCAAAAAACGTCGCCCTATGCACGTAAACTTTTAGCAGATGCCTACCAAAATGCTTGGATGGAACGAGAAAAATCCTCAGCGATTTTTTAAAATGGAAATTTATTACATAAAACATTTTAATAAAAAAAACAATTTTCATTACGGACAATTAGATAAGACATTTAGAAGTGGTTTAAAAGTGGATCAAAGTTTCTTTTCCCCCTTTACGAATGCAGGCTATTGCGCTTTTTTGGACCTACAAACCCGATCGTCGCACGCATAGCAAAAAAATATCTTAATTTAATCATTAATTTACAATTGAGTTATTATGTTATGAGTGATTGCGTTGTTATATAATTATCACTGGAAAACACGAGGAAATCACAAAACGAAAATCAAGTTTAACTGATTGAATTTTTATTATTGTTAGCTACAATGCGTCATGTAGGTTCATAAATTAAATAGGTGTAAATATATTATATATCTTAAGTATTTTACAATCCCCCCTACAATTAGTATACCGTTCTTAATTTTGTATCCTAAACAGGTTAAGGCTAGAGACTTTAGAGAAGTTTCATTGCGTTTGGATGATCATTGGCGATTGTTCCATGTCCCTATAATTTGTGGATCAATAGTTATAGCAAAAACAAACTTTTTAACGACATTTTGAGATAGATAGGCAAATTTTGCTGGTTCACAGACTCTTTCGATTTGTTAAACTGCCAACTTTAGTTAAAGTGCTCATACTTCTGTCTAAACATATACATTTTATTGAAAAAATAATCATTAAATTTAATAATCCTTAATTTAATAATCCACCCCCGAGGAGGGGCGGCGACCTTTCCTGGGGTGGAAGAGGACATCGGCGCTATATAGTTATTTGAGCACTTTCCCATAACTCACCAAATTTCAAGCAAATTGGTTCAGTTCCTCAAATTTCAGAGGTGAAAACCCCGAGTAACTGGTCCAATAATTGATTATAGAAACTTCCCTGCACGTAAAATAATAATTGTTATTATATCAAAGCAACTTCAGTCTTGACAAGACCTGGACGGAGTCTTATCTGGGTAATTACTAGGTCAATGGTTTGAACCTATGCCTACTGTGATTTATATCTGCGATTCGAGGTCATGGGTTCGATCTCACGCCTTGAAACTCTTATTTACGTGATTCACTGATAATCGCATCATACACATGTTTCGGTGGTCATTGTTCTGTGGTGTGATGTTTTACTATCCAACAGCGGTTAGTAAAATGGGGCTAAATAGGGCCTCATTACTTGGTTAAAACGAGGGTTTCGTCTTCGCCGTCTAATCATTGTCCTATGTTGGTCTAAAGCATAATGTAGACTTGTCCTCATCATATACATTTAATAACGGCACTGATGATGCGATCTTATTAAGGCAAAACTATGTTTCGATAAATAAAAAAGTATTATATTACAAGTAGTATAAAGTAAAAAGTATTATATTACAAGGAGAGACCGTTTCTCTGAATTCATTAAGATGCATCCATCAACTCTCTCTAATTCCCGAAGAAAATTAACTTCAAAACTTTTCGAAACTTTTCTAAATCAAAAAGTTTGGTTTTTACTTTTGACCATGTTCCTTGCTATCCTCAATCTCTACAAAATTAACAAAGTTTAAAAAATATTTTTTTTTTTATATAATCCTTTCGTTCAAACTCTATTTTTGTACCTCGAACGTAGACTAGATGAAACCACATGCTGAGCACCATCGTAGTGTGGTGAAACAAATGCAGAAATGTTATGTGAGAGAACTGCTTTCTTAACACCATAAATATCTGAAAACAATAATTATAAAATTAAAGTTTACTTTCATGAAAAAACAATTAGAAGCGGATGTCAATGTGTTATTCGGAAGTTTTAATATATAAGAAGACAATTTTGAAATAAATACCGTATCAGGAAGATCAGCTATTTTCATAAGAAGGTATAATGCTGTACCATGAAGCATCTGTAACATTTATAATAATATTTTATAATAAGTTATTTGATCTTCGAGTTAGAGGAAATATAATAGAAATCATAGAGAGTTTGTAGTTTATATTTATGTAGATGTAGTACAGGTAAAAGTGGCCCAAAAACAGTATTCGATAAATACTAAATTCGTCCATCAAACATAGTTTATAATTTCGTATTGGGATTGGAATTGTATATTTGAAAATTCCCTAAAATGTTTTTGATGCTCATTTTTGTTTAGAGAGTGGGGGTGCAATTTATAAAATTATAAAAGGAATTATTCAAGTGAGGTTCACTTTTATACGTATTTATTCGGGTGTATTCAAATGATACTTCAGGTCGATTGAATCGTTTGGTTATTGATAGGTTTTATTTGGAACTCAGAATTTATTCGATAGTATCTCACTTGACTATTTTCATTTATTATTTCATTAATTACTTCATCCCCTACATGTTTTGGGACTCTCCAGATATTCAATTCTGCTCCAAGCAAGCTGTTTATGCCAAAACAATCTTTTGGATTGTTTTGGCACAGGTTACGTACTGTACTTTACACTCAATTAAATAATTAATTTAATATCGAAATAATAATTGTTTCCATTAAACGTAAAGTTAACATTAAACCAAATTTTTTCTTTTGCAAAGTGAAAATCAATCAATGAAAATTCGCTTAAAAAAAGAACATAATGATATTATATCATTCACTGGACTTCAGCGATGCAATAAAGTTGCAGTACTGCAACTGCTGCATCTATTAGCAGGGTGGTAATTTATGGGCATTTGCATTGCTTTAAAATCCGTATCGATCGCTTTACAAGTAAATAAATGCTGAAGTATTGTTTGTTTTATCGCATTGAGACTTTGAAAACTATGTGTATCCACAGACATTAAAACAATAAAGGCGGAGATATACATGCCTGTAACATGAACAAAAAAAAATCCAGCTACTTGCACGTGGATATGTTTGGCATGTCTGTAGCTGGCATGCAAGCAGATAAAAACTTAATAAAAATCCTTGGTATGCCAGTTACTGGCAAATACCCTCTTTTGGCATCCAAGCTACAAGCTACTTCCCCAATTTGACGGCATGTGTATCTCCACCTTAAGTATATAATTTTTCATTATACATAAATGTAACAATAAATAGATGAAGTAGAGTAGAATGCCTTACGTAAACTCTGTAGGGTGAAGTATAAGGAAGTCCTATTGGTCGACACACGTTATCATACAGGAATGAAACTACTTCATGTGTAGGCATCGTCTGAAAGCATTACAAATAAATTAAAGATGCTTGTCATATAATTACGATACTACATTTTAATTTAAATCAAATTATAATTATTATTAACAATGGGAGACAGACAGAGTCAAATAGACTCCAGCGCCGGGACTTGAACCAGGGACCTCTATATTTCCAGTATAGCGCTCTAAAAAAAGAAGAAGAGATAATATGTTGTTGAACAACAAATAAATCTTACTGAATTACACCTTGATCAATTAATTGTTATATATTTTCCTTGAGCGATCAGTAGAAGTCTAAGGTCTGCTAAAGGGCATATAAAACTTTAATATAGTGATTGGCATAGGGTTGGCGTATCCCATGTATACAATTTCATTCGTAACAAAGTACAATATAATATACTAGCCGTTATGCCCGTGACAACGGGCAGAATAAAATATAGTCAAAAAAGAGATGGTTATAATTAAAATATTTTACTAGATATTTACTGTTTAAATAGTAAGTTTTATGCTCGTAGCTTCAGTTCAACGGTGTAGCTCAGAGGTAGAGCATTTGCTTCATAATCTGAAGGTCACTGGTTCAATCCCAACTTATGGCGCATCAGTTTCGTTATAAATCATTTAGAGGTGAGTTGTCGCCCGTCGCTGTCGCCCGTCGGGACACTACTCGATTATATAAAAGATTGTTGGATCTGCTTGAGGAAATATTAAAAGTTTTCACCACGGATCGTCAATGGGGTCTTTAGGTATTATTTGAATAATAGCTTTACGATCGTCCTTAAACCTTACAAGCAAAACTTCTATAACTACAAATAAGAATGCGTAATGGTAAAATATCGTTAAAATTAAAGTCGCATCTTAAACATTTTCAATAGAATGGTTTTTTGTAATGTTAGTTTTAACGCTTAGGTGGTCTATAAAGGTCAAAAGCTTCTTTGATAATAAACAAGTATTATTTTAAATGGAGAAAGAGTTTCTTTAAATCCATTAAGATCTCCATCAACACAATAATTCCTGGAATTTTCTTATTTTTTCTTATTTTGGAAAATAAGTTTAGATAGTGCTGTATACATCTTGCTAGAAACAAAATGTTTCTTTTGATATTCTTCAGTTAAAAGGTCATGAAAACACGATTAAGATAAATTGTAGTAGAGACAGAACTAAGCATCCCCAATAGTAATTCATCTCAATTATTGTCTACTCTCTCATCTTTCCTCCTCAACTGGGAATTAGAGCTTAACTCAAGTTTATTTAGCAATTAACTTTGCTTAAAGTGATCAAGAAGATTATGACGTGAGAGATTGGACATTAAAACTTTCAAAAGTACGCTTAAATATGACCATTAGGTATAGATTTGACTTATTTCCTGTCATTCCGTGTTGGAGCAATAGATTCCTTTTTGAACTTTCTTTAGGTCAAGTCATCTTTACTTCTTGTCATTATATTTACGGTTAGTTTAAAGTTCCGTAAATATAATTCAAAAGTAGATTAGGAGGTACAAAGGAATGACAGAGACAGTACTCTATCCACGTAAATTTTACATGGCATTTAATATAAATGTTATAACTTTAAAATGGCCTCATTAGACGCTCTTGGATTTAACAAGCCATCTATACTTCTTGTCATTTCATTAACGGTTAGTTTAAAGTTCCGTAAATTTAATTCAAAAGTAGATTTGAAGGAATGACAAAGACAGTTCACTCTTCATGTAAATTTTACGAGGCCTTAATAATATAAATTAATAGCCTTAATATAAATGTTGGTCCTTTAAAATTACCTCCATAGAGCCTCGTATCTTATTAGTTATCTCTCCAACTAAAATATTATTAGAGATTATTACAGTAACATTTTAAAGATTGTATTGTAGCACTTTAAAAGAGATATTAATGTGATTGGCGGTATTTTTTTTGTGTTACCAAATTTCAGCTAGCTCACTACTACCTACTTCTTACTCAGGTAGTGCGGGTTTGATTACCGTTCTTGTAGTCTTCAGACTCGTTGTTGACCTGAGTTGTTCAGCGTTTGTTTTAATTCCCTATAAATATGAATACTTTTAATCTTAAGATATGAATTACTAATAATTTTATCCTTTATAATAAAATAAAACAGAGATAAAAAAAAGGTTTTATTGGCTATAGAAAACTTTTACAAAATCTAACAGTTATGAAAATTAGAGAGTTCAAGATAATAAAGTAAAGTTAATTCGATTTGAGATTGTGTTGGATATGTAGCCGTCTTAGAATTTCTGGAAACATGACTGCAGAGATACTGACGAGACAAACAACTGACAGACTACCCAAAGAAAAGGAATTCACGCTTAAAAAACTTTGACAGCTGTGTGTAATGTAATAATTACCTTTTACAAGGCATTCTCTAAAAAGGAGAAACTACATTTTTAGCAGCCGTAGTACTACAAGCGATCGCAGTGTGTGGGTACAAAAAAATAAGAGATAATTAAATATAAAAGATATAAGAGACTTTTAGGTGACAGCTAGGCCTTTAACTAAAGTCATTCTTTACAAGACAGACCTCTACACCATGTTCATAATAATTAGTTTATCTACGATTGATACGACATATAAACATTGTATCTCTGTTTAGATGCGTAGAAAGTGATTCTTTACGTAGTTGTATTCATCGCGCGTGCGCGTCTCATAAATCTGAAGAATTCCTCTTCTTTACCGCCCTAGGGCGGTAAAAAAGAAGAATTCTTCACCTTTACGGACGATTAGCGATTTTTTTTTACATTTAGCAAAACTAATTTTCTGTTTGTTTAATTAAAGTAACTGTTTATATCGACATTTGAGTAAAATACAATGTGTGATTTAAATGATTATGACGAAAATGAGGAAAATAAATACGCCTCCCGAAATAATTAATTCGGCACAAATTACATAAGTAATGAATTAATGTAATCTTTATCTGAAGAGAAATACGAACTTGCATACAGGGAATTAATTATTTTTTCTCTATTTATTATTAAAATCCAACAATCGTAGATTAAGTACGGTACGCAACTCGTGCGAAAACGGCATTTTACATTGCTCGTGTGGTTTACTACCCTCGCTATCGCTCGGGTGCAAACTCCACACTCGCATGCAAAATGCTACTTTCCACACTCGAGGCGTAATGTACTATTACAAAATTGTAATTTTTCATTGCTTTTTTCGCACTAAATAACTTAAATATTTATGAAAGAATTTAACCTTTTCAGTTCAATAAAATAAATAGAGATTCTAATTCTTGATAAGAATTGCATGTGATTTTTATGAAATAAAATTTGGTTTCTCTTATAAACTACAGCTTTTATATCATTAATAATATAATTAACATTTAGAATCAAACTTAAAGCAAGTGTAAATAGAAAGCTATAATTATATCCCTTTTAGCCATTGCATATAGAAAGGTTATTTTCGTTTAAAATGCGATACCTTTTAAAACTACGAATCGAATTCTTAACTGTTAAAATGTTATTTTTATTCGCTACTACCGATATAATTGGTAGAGAAAAATTCCAATCAACTAATATACAGTTGTTTCTTTGTATGGTGTTTCGTACAGAACCACTATTACTTTTATTGAGTTATATTGGTGTTTATCTAGGCCTAGGCTACTATGAAAAACGAGTAAATAAATAACTTTTTAGCCCCAATGTCATTGCTGTTGTCATAATTCCTTATTTCGTCTAAATGCTTGTCTTTATTTGTTATTTTGTGTTTATCTGTTATTTATAAAGTAATTTGCGTGACTGACTTTTTTCTTACATACATGTAATGTACTAATACACATAATTTATTCAGAGGCCATACAATTGGTTATAAAAATAGAAGCTATGTTGGATTAACATTTAATTATAATTGTTGGCCTAAAATGAGCATCTTTTATTAATTATATTTAAATAAATAATATTTTAAAGATGAATTATTATACTGTCCTAGGGTACGGCAGATTTATATTCTGAATACAGGCAAGAGAATGGGACAGTTTAGTGAAAGTATGATAAACATAGAAGAAGCAGATAACTAGTTGGCACGCAAGTTTTGATAGTTATTCGGAAAGTTTAATCCCATTCTTGATTCTAATTCAGATTGCTATTGGCACACACGGACTGTTTTAATTATTATTATCTTTTTTGTTTATTTAAATATCTACAGCTTCTTCTTTCTCGCTTGTTGATAATTAATTACGATCGCCGTTTGCTAAAGGGGTTTCTTAATCCTTTAACAAATTAAAGAATCAATTTAATAAGAATATTTTAGATTATTGCAGATGTAATTATTGTTAAAGGTTTGAGAGCAACAAAGTGGTGATTTTTTCAGAATCGCTTCTAAACCTCAAGTACAGAAATCCTTTCTCAGTCCAATTTAAAATGACCATTTTCTGTGCCCACAGTGTGACACTCTGCTTAGTATCTTCTATGTTTACATAAATATACATAATTCTATCTATGTTTACAAATAATTGCGCGCGTCAAACCCCTGCGGATTTTCTCATTCCAACACAACCTGAGCATGTTTTTTTTTTTTTAGACTTAAGCTGGTCTGTGTAATCTATAGTTGACTTGAGGATAGGGCAATGCTTGTGCTTTTAATGCGGGTTTGGGCTGTTTAGTTAACATTATATATTCATGAAGCCGTGAAAACGTCACTGTGTGTTTTCCTCCACCTTTTCTTTTGTACTCCAGGAGCATTTCGTTTAAGTTATAAAATAAAGCCGAATTATTAAAGTACAATACTAACTTTCTAAAATGATGGTTTGAAAATGAAAAACCTGTGTGTATTTAACATTTACTATGTATATAGATGACTTGAAAAATGAATATATATATAAATATATATATATATATATATATATANAACCAACTTTTCTCATCATATTATGATCACAATAGATTATTCTGAAGCGCTTAAAAAACGCGTGCTATGAATACCTTTAGTTTTTAGAGAGCAGTATTTCAGTAAATAATGTATTAAACTTGACGTGAGCTTCTAGACATAATAGAAAACCAGGAAATGAAAAGGTTGATGAGATTAAAATTAAATCAAAACTATTATTTAAAACATAATTTATCTTTTTAACCGTTTTAAAAGCTTGTTTTCCTGCGAAAACGGCGCTTGTTTTCCTGACATGACCACTTACAACCACCTAACCTCTCTTTTTTTGTACATGTCAGCTTATTTCGAATATATACATTATGTATATATTATTTACGCTGAGTACTAAATGAAATACTATAGGTTTTCATACAGAGTTAGTTTTGTTTTATTGGATCGATTTTTACTTTTCCTCACTTACTAATAGTAGGAAAAGTATTGTTTTTATATGGTTTGTTTGGCAACGCCCCAAATTTAAAGGTAAAATTAATTTCTCCATTTCGCTTTGATCCACTCCATTCCACCCCAACAGTTGACAGTTATGCACCACGCGTTTGTATATGCTGCAAACAATTGAATTTTAAAAAACCACTTTTTTACCTGTTTTTGGTTCAAATAGAATAACAGAGTTGTTTTTAGCGATGGTTAGCTAGATTATCGGGATAACGAAAAGGACTTAAAGGATAATCTTTTTGCTAGGCCTATCCTTCCCTTAACTGTATTTACCATTCAATAAGATCATAAACATAATGTACTTACAAAGAATGTGAGGTAGAGGTAGAGAGAACAAGTTGCTACTTGTAGAGTGTTGTATAAGATCATAGTTTTCCTCAGGTTGAAGGGTTCTCTATTTTCCATCCATTTCGGTCCTCGAAGGGCAATGGTCAGGTAAATGGCAACAATGGTGAATATAAATGGTGCCTTAGCGAACCAATAGGAGTTCACCAACTCATCTGAAAATAAATATAGAAAACATCTTTGTAGAACCATTCGTATACATTTCTATAAACTAACTAATATCAAGGTTATTTTGGACCTTTGATTTGTTTAAAAGAACCTTTTAAACTCTTGATTTTTTTTAGACAAGTTCACCAATGAACCTTCAATTCAAATTACTTAATATATTTGAGAATTATCAACAACAATACCATAAAATAACCATTATAATTATAGAAGAACGGGAAAAAGGCATTTATAAAAAAAAAAGTTTCCTGTCTCTGGGTATTGAACAAAGATTTTGCGGGTAAACTAATGAATCTGTGTTAGTTATCCACTTTAATTGAGTGTTCTCCTGTATGAGCATAATAGTGCATTACGCGTCGAGTGCGGAAAGTAGCACTTTGCATACGAGTGTGGAGTTTGCACCCGAGCGACAGCGAGGGTGTCAAACCACACGAGCAATGCAAAATGCCGTTTTCGCACGAAGTGCGTACCGTACTTTATCTACGATTGTTGGATTTTAATAATAAATAGAGAAAAAAAAATCCTGTATGCGTAAGTTCGTATTTCTCTTTAGATAAAGATGACATAAATCCATTAGTTATATTTTGTGCCGAATTAATTATTTCGGGAGGCGTATTTATTCTCCTCATTTTCGTCATAATGACTTAAATTACTCATTGTTTTTCACTAAAATCTCGATATAAACAGTTACTTTCATTAAACAAACAGCAAGTTTTGTTAAATGTAAACAAACTCGCTAATCGTGCGTAAAGGTGAAGAATTCTTCTTTACCTCCCTAGGGCGGTAAAGAAGAGGAATTCTTCTGATTTATGACGTGCATGCGCAATGAATACAAGTAGATTCACTTTCTACACATCTAATCAGAGATACAATGTTTATATTTCGTATCAATCGTAGATAAAAATTGTTTTTATAATAATTTGAACTTATAAATTGAACAATCTAGAAAACGAATAATAATATATTGCTTATTATTATTATTAGTATGTTCTTGGGATAAATGACTATTTATTAATTTTTATTATGTGTGAATCTTATTTTTTTATTTATTACTAAAATTATTTTAGTAAAGGTTGTAAAGGTTTGGTTGAAAATAATGTTCTAATTTTAATTATGATGATAATAATTAATTATGGCACTAATGTTGTCAGAGCATCATCAGTGCTGTTTAAATATATTAAAATGTTTAAAATATGCTGTTTAAAATGTTAAATCATATCAGAGCTATTATCAATAATGATTCTGACCATCATATAACAAATAATACCAGCACAAATGAACAATCTTCTAAACTCTAAACCATATAAACCATCATCTAATATATTTTTAAATATTTTCCTATTAATAATTTTGACTAATTTTTACAGTCATATGTGTATTCTAAATACTGCAGCATTTTGATTAATGTTTAAAATTGATAATGATTACAGAGAATACTTTTAATCCGGTTTTGATTATACAAATCTGATATTCCTGAGATAAGCTTCATACTAAGAAAATACAAAAAATAAATAATTAAGATAAATGCAATAAAATAAATAAGAATATTAAGTATAATTTGAAGAAGTTATGAAGTAGGTAATCAAAAAGTATTTTAGGTCAATAATATAATTAGTAGTGTGAACTTCCTTTTAAATAAATTTCCTTTACAATATTTTAGAATGTTTCTTAAAGGTAGTTTACTGTGTCTACAAAGAAAGACGTAAAATAAGAAGAAAAATAGGGGTTAAACCTGTTAAAAAGTCAGTTTATTTATTTATACCATTAGCACATTTTCTCCTTACATAGTAAGAGTGATGAGCGCAAATGGAAAACTTTATTTTTTAGATTTCTTGAGTGTAATTTAAGTGTTTGAACTTTGTATTTTGACCTGAACTTGACCTGAAAATAAAGTTCAAGTTAGATTGTAGGTTAGGTCACCAAAACCCCCCAAAAAACTGTACTTTGTGAGACAAAAGGAAAGTTTTGGAAGAAATGTAGGTACACTATGTTTTCTCTTATTCCAATTGGTTGAAGGGAGCAATTTTCATTAAAATCCTGTTGTTAACTGTTATTTTTTTTCGCTAACCCAAAATAATTTTTTTTGGTAAATTACTTTTCTTGATTATACGTTAGACATAAATTAAAGATGTTTAGAGTTGACATAAATATACAGAGAGAGATGTAGAATACGTCATTAAATGAAAAATAAAATAAATAATAATAATAATAACTAGGGGGCTCGGCCCCCTACTCGCTTCGCTCGTCAACCTAAATAAAATATATCTAAATAGTGACTGACAATTTTATCAAAACTAAAGTTCTAATTATTAACATTACATTTTTGATAGACTTCAAATAAATATAATAACTCTTTTAAATAGTGACCGAGACTTTTATCAAAACTAAACTTTATAATTATTAAGATAACATTTATGATTTACTACCGATAAAAGTAAAGGTTTGTGTGTTGATTTGTTAATCTTTATATAGATTTAATAACTTATCAAAATAGTTTTGATTTGTTGTGTATTGAAAGCTGTCACTTTTTTATTAAGGCATGTAAACCTTAGACCATGTGTATACCTAGATACGCCCTGTCACTCAATTATTGAGACCAACATCTCCCTTGGGCTATGACGTCTCGAACGGGCAAGAACTACCAGTTTACATTTATAAGTATAAGGATGTATGTTGATAAATAATTACAGAGAAAAAGAATTACCACTTCCACGATTTCGTCTCTCCGTACAATTTAACGCACTACAAGACTGCACCATATTTTTAGACTTAAAAAGCAGAATAAAAAAAAAACAAAACAAGCGCACCAAACAAAACTCTGATTTTGACAGTAGCAAAACACCGCGTGACGTCACCAGAGGGCAAAACATGTTGGTCTCAGGGTTTTATAAGGCAGATTAAGGGAATGGCGGGTCTAGGTATATACATGGTCTAAGATGTAAACAAACAATGCGCTTTTTTTATTACACCGTCCCGTGTTTTGTTTATTGCCTCGGGAATGACAGTTCCCCGTGTCATTCTTGAGCGGAATTTACTATGAGAACCTCCCCTTTCTCCCCCCGAGAACCTCCCCCTATCTCTATCGCACTCTTACAAACAGTTTATTATATATCACTCTCTCTGAACTTGTTTGTTTACAAAACTTTTTTAATAATATAGATAGATAATTTTTAGTCGCTTACTCATATTATTGATTATTCTACTTGCAGTAAATATTATTATAGTAAATTGAATTATTTTTTAAAAAAATGACAGAAAACTATGGTGATCATGATTTTATTTAGTCCCCATTAAAAAATATCTTAACCTTAAATATCTTTTAGTCTGATTCTTTTCTACCTCTTTATTTATTTTTATAATTTTAGAGGTTTGGTTTAGCAAAATATTTATTTTCTAACCTAACATTTGATATTAGTCCAGAAAATAACGTGCAAGAAAGGGTCTGGCTGACATCAAGCTAGAATTATGTGTAAAAGTTAATTTTGTGGTCTTTTTTTAAGGATATGTGGTCGGCTAAGTTAGTCCGCGAGACGTAGATGGGCAGTAGGCAAGTGAAAGAAAGAAATTGGTAGAGAGCGACCATGTCCCGCCAATTATGGAAGAATACATGGATTTTATGATCCAAAGTAAAACATTAAAAAGTAGACAGAAAATCAAGTTGTCTATGATTTGTGAATAATTAATCTCCCAAGCGACAATAACTAACATCAACTTCATTTTTGGTCTATTAACCAATTTTTCACAGCAAGTCCACTTATAATTCTTCGAATTACTTATTTATTTTAGAATTATTGAATTACAATACCATTGATGGTAAAAAGATTGGATTGTATAGGTATTGAGATATTAAATCTTACACAGACGTTGGAGGCTTTGTTTCAATGAGGAAGGAATATCGAGTCGAGTCTGAGTTATTAAACAAAAGATATAAAAGTGGTTTGTTTCCGATTTTAGAGAAGGTAACGGCAGCATTGTAATCATTCTCAAAAACAAGCATTTGAAGGGTCAAGAAAAAGGCAGTTTAGAGAAAAATGAATTTGAAACTTTGCTATTCTGTTGCAGTTTGGAAATTGCAGGGAAATATTAATTTCTACTTATGTGAATTTTTAAACCTGTTATTTATTCAATTAAAACCAGATTTTTTTTTTTTTTTTTTTTTTTTTTTTAAGTTATTTTTTTTTTTTTTTTTATGGAATAAGATATCTAATAGAATCAATCTGAATAATTGTATAACATCGCATTACTAGTTATCTCTGAAACCAGTTGACCCACGACCATAAAATTTTGTAGGTAAGAGGTAGGTTCCTCATATCCCTAGGTGTTTGCAATTTTTATTTTTTTAATCCGCCATCTTGATTTAAAATAGTAGCCATTTAACTATTTGCACAAGAACCAAAAATATAAATAAATAAAAATAAAGTTAGCTTCCTTTTATGACATTAACAGCTATAATATTGTAAATGGGATTTCTAATAGTATTGCATAATATATTATGTGTAGTGTAGAATTCGACGATGTTTTTGGAAATAATTACACTACAACTTTGAAATTGAAAAAATGTATCTACTTAAATCACCTCATCATCTCTTGAATAACAGGATTAATCACTATCCGTATTGAAAACNTTTTTTTTTTTTTTTTTTTTTTTATGGTATAAGTTATCATATAGAAATAATCTAAGTATTTGTATAACATCGCATTACTAGTTATCTCTGAAACCAGTTGACCCACGACCATAAAATTTTGTAGGTAAGAGGTAGGTTCCTCATATCCCTAGGTGTTTGCAATTTTTATTTTTTTAATCCGCCATCTTGATTTAAAATAGTAGCCATTTAACTATTTGCACAAGAACCAAAAATATAAATAAATAAAAA
The DNA here is from genome assembly GCA_001010745.2 of Gerris buenoi. Lineage (NCBI taxonomy): Eukaryota > Metazoa > Arthropoda > Insecta > Hemiptera > Gerridae > Gerris > Gerris buenoi. The sequence goes on from KZ651281.1 coordinate 34,166, forward strand.
TAAAGTTAGCTTCCTTTTATGACATTAACAGCTATAATATTGTAAATGGGATTTCTAATAGTATTGCATAATATATTATGTGTAGTGTAGAATTCGACGATGTTTTTGGAAATAATTACACTACAACCTTGAAATTGAAAAAATGTATCTACTTAAATCACCTCATCATCTCTTGAATAACAGGATTAATCACTATCCGTATTGAAAACTAATAAATAACCAAGTGAACACAACATGCATGAACTCAGAAGATAACAAGATACCACCCCAAATATTAAAATTCATCTGGCAGTGGCTAAGGCCAGTATTCCCACTTTAGTGGAACTGATCTGTCCCAAGCTGTCAATGAAGTGAACATAATAAACGCCAATAGAAAACATTAATAGCTTATTTTCTCCTAAAAGGGGAATCTGGTAATTATTCTTCAGGATACTTAATTGTTCTGTGTCTCCGAATTAAAAAATCTCATGACTGAAATCCGTTTTAGATATCATGGAACATTTTTGGCCTCGTATCTGTCAACAAATCTTAATAAGTACACATCCGCCAGAATATCTGTTAAGTACTTTTTACATAAAATCTATTAATGTTCTTCAAATAACTATTTTATGTATTGAAATTTCGAGTTTTATCAGTTATTAACAAAAAATAACTAATGTCCAGATTTCCTGGCCATCTTGAACATGTCCTAGTAATGTGCCTGTTCGGTTTTCTAACAAAAAATTATTGTCTCAAAATTATATAAAAAATATACTATCTGCTCCCATTCTAATTAGAAATTTTAAGCTTACGTTTGCACAGGCGTTAAGCATGAACTCTTTGACGGTTATCGCTTCCAATCAAACTTAGCCTGGGCATTAAAATTTGTTGCAACTTTTTTAGTTATATTTTTTTTTTTTTTCTACGGAATACTGAGCAGTAATCATGTATTGTATGCGATTTATATATGCATTTTATGATTTCAGTAAAAGGTGACCGATTTAGATAAACTTTTCTATAGTTGTTCCTTTCTACCAATGCTCAGACTCAGACTAAGTTCATTGTAAAAGGTTACTCGTCGATGCATTTAGGTTCAATCCTCGCGCTAACGAGATTTCGATATTTTAAATTACAGTATAAGAAAAAGATTTTCTTATACTATGATGGCGTTAAAATTCGTTCTTGAGATTTCGATGAATTTACACGTTTTGAGGTCCCCTGAGACCAAAAAAGTTATTTTTAAAAATGCCAAATATAAATTAAATACAAAAGTTGTTGCAAAATTTTATCATCTAAAATATTAGTATGTAACTACTAATTTTGCTCTCCGATGTATAACCTATATGAACCGAGATGTCAAGGAAAATTTATAACCAATCCGAAAATTTCGATGAGACTTTTTTTTAAAATAAATCTCCTTCTCTAGGGCTTTTGTTTTTACATACTTGGTTTCTTAATAGTGGCATTAGTCTTACATGTCCAAAAATTATAGATACCCGACTTTTGCAAGGAAATCCATTGTTTTGTACGTACTGAATTGAATATAAGTAATATTGGGTAATATTAAAAATAGGGTTATTAAAGTAAAAGTAGAAACAAAAAAAAAATATATATACATCCTGCCGCCGGGTATCGAACAAGCATCTTTAGGTTGATAAAGCGACAGAGGAGAAATTCTAATTTAGAACAAAGCATCGGTCCTCATATAAGCTTTATTTTTAACCATCCAACCAACAAAACCATTATTCCTTGTCTGTCACTTTTTCAACCTAGACATGCGTGTTCGATACCTAGTGGTAGGGTTTACTTTTTATCTTTATTGCTTCCGAGTCTACTAACATAGCGGAAGCATTGTGTTCACTTTTTTTGGGGGGGGGGGGGCAAACATTTTTTTCCCCCTCCAATAGAATTTTATGTTTTAACCTTCCTGAACAAGTTTAGTTTTGTGTCTGTTGGTCTGTGTGTTCATAAATCCTTGCGACAATTCCACAATTTCCATCCGATTTTGATGAGATTTTCAGGGATACGCAGGTTATGCCTTTGATAGTCCCTTATGAATCTATCGCTAAAGGATCAATGGTACCTTCTGGGCAGGCGCAAACGTTAATTTCTCCGATTTCACACAAATTAAGAGGATATTTGAGGAGCAGATGTATGATGATTCGTATAAATAAAATCATATTAAGATCTTGTATCTTAATAAAGAAGTTGTATCCACTGCACATGCGCAAGTGTAATCCTTTACAGACACATACTTCCACACTTTTTACCTGGTTCGTAGAAGAAACGTTTCAGGGATTGTGCAGGTTACGGCCTATATGGTCCCCGTGTGAATGTTATTATAATTGAATTTATTGTAGCCATACGCATGCGCAAACATCAATATCTCAAGGTCTAACGCGCTGATTTTACTCAAAATTGGTGGATACTTTGATAAAAAATGATAGATAGATAAATGATCCCTATTAATTTGTTTTTGAGGAAGCTTAATGCCGCATTAATTTGCAGTTTATTTATTTATTTTTTTGCTCTTTTTATTATGTCCCGGCCACTTTACTCATATCTACTTGATGAGATCATCAGTTTACAACATGTCTCACCTCCCTGGGCTTTGAACTTACTAGATTTGTCGGTGTTCTTAAATAAGTGGTGACACAGTTTGTCCTTGTATTTGGACTGATGTGATTCCCGTTTTTATTCAATGTTAAATGTTCCCAGAAGGTCAACATTAGTATAGGCCCATGCAAATTTTTACAAAATCTGATGGGTAAATTTGTTTTAAAAAGTTTTTTTTTTTAATAAAAAAGATAGAAATAAATACAGGCTAATTATTATGACCTATCCTCTAAATTTAATTCATTTTGGATGATATGATGGCTTTTATGTTATGGTGATAAGAAAAAATGCCGAACGACAAACTCAAAACCAGGCTAATTAAAATAAAAATAGTTTAATGAATAATTCTTCAATTGGATATATTTAGCTCCTCTCCGGGCGTATCCAAACAAAACTAAAAACATCGTACCTAAAATTGCACCTGACTGTGTGCAAAAGATATAAAAAATTCTCATGTTAAGGTATGAAGAGTATCTTGTTTTTTATGTGGAAAAACTTTATGTATTATAGAATATTTGTGAAAATTATAAGCGAAAATTTAATGTAGAATTTTCGATGTTTATAGGCACGGAAATGCCTCGGAGAGGGTCTAAATTTAGCCAATTTAAGAATGAATAAATTCTATTAAATTCTTTTTAAATTACCCTAAATCGACGCAGGCATAAAAGATGATTATTATAAGGGATAAATAGAACAATATATAATAGCTCAAACCGGTCAAATTTGATACATTGATTACTATTAAATTTAAAATTGTTTAAGTTACCTTCATGTATGATGAGTGTTCCGTTACTGTATGAAGTAAACTCCTTAACGAGATGATCTCCTCTAGCGTATTCTATGAATCCCATGTTGTCAACTAAATCAACTTCGACTCGAAACTGACAAAACCCTCAACTACTGATCTCAAATTACAAGCTGAAACAATTCCCAACCCCGCAAATCAAATTGTCATAAATCCGGCATTACTGGTATTGAGTAATTTAAATAAAATATAATTAAATAATTGGCTATTGTTATATTTAAGAAAGTAATTAAATAAATTCAAAAGACATATTTTTTTTTTAAGTTATAATATCTATTGTTGTTATTTTGTGGTTTTGATTTATATTTTTATATTTGTTTTTGGTTGAAGTGTGTGATTGTTACGATACGAGTGTGTCGGTGGTAGAAAGACGATAGGTTCGAAGTTTCGTAGAAGACTGTCTGTAGCTTCTTCAACAAAGAATAACTTTCTTCGTCTTTTCGGACAAGAGGGTGTAGGATTGTGACCCCCCTGTATACCGTTAGCTAGCGGAGGAACCTTTCTTAAGGCTTCTGATGGCACCATCGCTCAAAGAGTTCATACGTCACATCTACCTCAATCTTAAGATTTATCCTTTTCTTTCGGCACTCCGCGGTAGCCTGGATTCCAAGATGACTCTCCTTTCTGAAATGTTTTATTCTTCGGATCCGTTTTCTCCGTGACAGGTCTTCTGCCCGAGTCCCATATTTTCACCTGCTACGGTAAAGCGCTTTTCAGAGGCCCGTTGTTTAGAAAACACCTGGTCACCGCTGCACTGCTAATTCGCTTAGCGTGACCTCGATACAGTTAAAATTACTCCTGCACACTTTTATTTTACTCTATTCAATGTAATCTTCCAACACATTCCATAGGAACAATTCTTGTTTCCTAGAAAACGTTAGTCTGTCAAACAAAAAATAATTTTGGGCCCACATAAAATTTTTTCCTTTCAAGAAAAGGAAATAGAAATAAAAAATATATATTATAAAAATTATCTTTAGAAACATTTCCCATGTTTGTAGGACACAATTTTTCTTTTCAACTAACTGAAAAATCTAGACAATGCAAGTTAATAACAAAGACAAAAATCTACGAAATAATAGAAGAAAAACTTTAAAGAATCATTTAAAAAAATTTGTTCAGCAAAACCTGCTAATGGGACCACCTGTAAACTGTAAAAGGGTACATCTGGTAAAGTCTACTTTTCTATGGTCTCTGTTGAAATATTCTCTTTTCCTAATTTGGATATGCGGCCAGTTAGTCTAATTAATCTATTTCTCTCACAGGAGACCACGTCAGAGATTTTATGAGTCACGACATTTCGAACCTATTACAGGGTTTGCAACTGGCAAATAATTTGCATTCTGAGTAATTTGTAACTAGCGAATTATTTGCATTAGGAAATGATTCGCATTGAGAGTAATTTGTAACTAGCAAATGATTTGCTCTGAGAGTGATCTGAACCTTAAAAATGATCCCTGGGTTCGATGCGTTAGGATTCACTATATATATGTATATGAACCGGAAGATCTAAACTTATAAGTTAGATTCTTGGAGGAATAACATTATCATACTATATATTGCTTCAGAGCTTACCGAAGGTAACGGAAGCATTGTGTTCACTTTTGAGAATTAAAAAGTTTTGTGTCTCCGATTTTAAAAATTCCAAGACAGAAATCCGTTTCAGGTATCAGGGAACAATTTTGGTTCCATGTCTGTCTGTCTGTCTGTCAGTCTGTGTGTCCGTGAATAATGAAACGTGTGACGATAACTTGAGTAAATGTCGACCAGTTTTGATGAAAATTGAAAAAACGCTCACGTTAACTTACTATCGTAACGTTTACGTACTACGTTTGGTAAACGTGAACTTCAAATTTAAAATTGGAATTTTAGGCCGGGAAAACTTCATCTATTCAATGAGACAAACATTTTTTTCAAATACAATTTTTTATTAAAACCAACAGCGACACCCCTATGATGTGTTAAAGATCGCTAAAAACTGTGAATATTTTTTAAACAATATAACAATAAAGTAATATAACATTGATGTTAATATAACAATAAAGTGCATGATAGGTTTCGAGGAAGCTATGTGCCACACTAATTGGCAGTCTATTTTATTTTAAATGTATATTAGTTATTAATAATTAAATAATTGATTTTTGTTTCAGGTATGATCTCATTTCTTATACCTTGGGAGTTTTAATTGTAAGTTTCTTTTCGTTTGGTTTTTATTCATTAGTAAAAATTTAGAATTAAAATGTAAACTTGGTATGTTTATTGTCGTGTAGAAATGCGTAAACGCATAAGACATAAATTTAAAATTGAATTGTTTTTACATAATGCATTCTAAATCTACATATTGCGATGTGTTGATTTTAGAACGTGAAAAATTATATCAAAGAAACATCAAGTTTTCAGAAAAAAAAAATTATTTTAGCGTAGGATATGCTTTTGTGATGATCAACCCAATGAAATCTGAGTGAGCCTACTGGCGAGACAAGCCTGTTAGGACTAGGGCGAGGGAGAGGGGGCCTGCTGCCGGGAGCCTTGAGCCAATAGCCGGCAACTTTAGGCCTGGGACATTGGGCTGGGCATATGGCCTAGAGCATATGGCTAAAAGTTATGGCCAGTGGCCTGGAGCAATAAGCCTTGTGTAAGGCATCGGGGGCCCATGGCCCATGGCCTGGAAAATTAGGTNGCATATTACATACCTACTCCAATTAAATATTATAATAAAAAATATAAATCACCAATATACAAAAACTTCTGCTTGTATCAGGTTTAAATTTTACACTTCACGATCTTTATCACTTCATAGCAGTGTCGGTGCTCGTTTTACTTAAAAAAATGTATTTAAAAAATTTGTTTGTTATATTAAATATATGAAGTTAGAATTATTTTCCGTAATGTAGAATTCCAATTCTACATTTTAAGCTTACGTTTACGCGAGCGTTGCGCGCGAACGCTTAGGTGGATAACGTTGTCCAACGAACTCGTCCTGGGTATCGGTATAATGAAAATGAACATGTGTACCAAATTTCAAGTAAAATCGATCAACTTTCACTCAAGTTATCGTCATCGGTCGATGACGCTAGGTTTTGTGTCGGTCAGTATTTGTTGGAATCACTCCCGAACTCCAGACGCTGATACAAGAAAAGAAGTTCTGCACGGAATTTCGTTCCAAAAAGCGTACCATGTGGTGTTACAACATTTTTATAAAAGAATGTCATACTTGTACTTATATATATTTTATTTCTCTACTCACCAAGACCTTTCTAAAACTTTTTTATATTGGCCACCATGTAAAAAATATTATGTGAAATTTCCAAAAACAAGTATTATAAAATTGTTTTTTTTTAAAAAAATGAGATACACGTGTATGCAGAATTTCATTTAAATTGGTCAATGTCAGGGGTGCCCAAAAGGAAGATTCATGGTGCTCAAAGCGCCATTAAAAACAAATTGGGGGGGATTTTGAAAAATTTGGGGGGATTTTTTTAAATCTGCATATAAATTTTTCAATTTTACATTGAAGTTTCAATTTTCATTAATTGATGTGTGTACGGTAAGTATGATAAATTGATATTTATCTATTGCTGCATTAAGTTTATAGTACAGTAAAAATGAACTACCTAAGATAATGTTTTTGTTGAGTATAATTTACTTGAAGAAGCTTTGTTGTTGTTGTATTAGCCTTTCTTGTCCTGCCACCTGGTCACTGTGTTTGTATCTTTTATACCACTATTTATTTTGAATTTATAAAAAAAGTAAAAGTATTAAGTGTTTTTAAAGTGAAGACAAATTTATTTTAAATTTCAGAGCAATGCACTAAAACTGAAATTGATCTGAAGGGCTGGGTTAAGTTCGGAAGCTTTTGATGACAATCTTACATAATCTCTTATTGGTGAATTGTTAAAATGTTATTAAAACATGAATGAGAATCAGTGGCGTATACATATTTTTTACATTCACCTCATATTCAATTTCACCTCAGAAATGCATAAAAACGCTCTATTGAGAGGTCATATTTTTCAAAATTTTCCGGGGGAGGACCCCCGTACCCCCCGCCATAAATCCCCTCCCCTAACAGTTTACTGTTGACGACGCCTATGACTTAAAGATATAGTGCTACAGTAAGCATAGCATAACATTTCCTAACAAATACATTCTATAACAATTGTTGTTACTTGGTCGCGGAATTTTTTTTTGTTTATTAGTTGTACATTTTATTTTTTGCGCGGGGGTATGGGTGAAGGGCACCCCTGCCTTAATTATTAAAGTGCAAAACAATTTAACTAATAAACTTTCCAAAGTAAATAAAGCTTTACGAAATGTTAAAATTACTCTCGTAAAAAAGCAATACATTTAATCTGGATTTTAAGAATCAAAGAGCATTAGAAAAAAGGGATATTCGTTATTTAAATTAGAAAATTTACAAAAATTTCCGGGGGAGGACCCCCGAACCCCCCGCTTAATCGGGGGGGAGGGGGTGTTTACTCAGTTTTGGGGGGGAATTTGCGTCATGTGCCTTGGGGGGGATGGGCACCCCTGATAAAGCCAAC
>KZ651281.1:46512-68038 GCA_001010745.2 Gerris buenoi
CCCCCCCCCATCGGTATACCTAACATTATTCACTATCCCAGGGAATAAGGAAGAAGGATTTCTTAATCCCAGGGATTATGGAAACTCTGTCTAGATATTCTCTCTTATTTAAATATACTCTGCAGAGAATAGCGGAGATCCAGGTAGTAAAATCTACGTTTATATTTAAACGTGATTTGGATGATGTAATGTTTAATCATGTAAAGTTCGAAGCGTAAAGGCGTTGTGTAAGTTAGTTAAAGCATATTTATCAGCAATTTAATATTAGTAGCTATTAGTAAAATATTAGTGATTAATATCAGTAAAATATTAGTGTTAAGCATCTTGGTAGGCCTGATAAATTTTACCGCTCTATATTTAGAACTCCCGCATCTATATTTAGAGCTCGTGTCTCATCTAACACAAATCAAATTTATTACACACTAATGGTATTTAAATTTACATTTCTGATTGATTGATCAGTTTTAAATTCCTTATATGTCGATTAATATTTACTTTTGTGCCTTTTTAATGCGTTCGGTCATGTTAAAAAACATTTTTAAGTACATATTTATTTTCACTTTATAGGCCAAGCGCCAGAGACTTTGAACGGGAAAAACTTCCGATAAAGCGCGTCTTGGAGTAGTAGAAAAACTCTCATTTTATGTGGGTACTGAAAAATGTCACACTGCGCTATAGCTTTGAAACTATCGACTTTAGCATATAATGACATTGAAACGTTTTTGTTGACAATTTTAAGACCTACAAATTCGATAATTTCTATTTTTGTCGTATCATAGATGAGAACGAAGATATTGGCCAAAAACCGAATTTTGGTCCCTTTTTTCAAAATGGCGGCCAACGCAGACCTTCCTCAAGGGGAAAAACTTATGTTCATCAGGAGACAAAAATAAATCTATAAACCAAAATTCAGCTTTATCGGAATTTTTTCCCGTTAATGGCCTTTTTTGAGCTAACGGCCTATTAGTCAAAGTTTTTGATCTATATTTTATTTATTTTATTATTTCTTTTTGTTGGTTCATTTACTTTTAATAATAATAACCATGTGGTTATTCTATAGCGTGTATTTCTGTGGCTATCGCCTCATAATTTTAGATCTTCTGGAAGAGGCTGTCAGAGTTTTGTGAATTCCCACATTTCTAACTCATTACCGGGATCGCTCTCAAGGGAGTAGATAATTATGAGTCATTTGCAACTGGTTACATAGTTACATTATGAGCAACTCCCTTGAGTATGATCCCTGTAATAGGATCAACACCTTGTATTTTATAAAACATCTGACTTAATCTCCTCCAGAAGATCTTAAATTTGTATGTCAATAACTTTGAAAAATTTAATTTTATTACTAGATTCCATTTTCAACTAAATTACATTATACAGAAATTACAATTACAAAAAACTACCTTACTGAACTGTGAAAACTAAATTATGATTTACTAATGAAATGTGAAATTAATGATGTCTGTAATTTTCTTCCTAATAATTAACAATTATGACATAATTATGAATATAATTATGAACATACAATGCTCTCCTACAAACTCTTCCCAGCTTCCTCTACAAAAATAAAAGTTACGATATTTGCTCTTGATTAATGATTGTACATAGTATATCGTGCTGTCCATAATGTACATTGATGATAAAAATAATTTTCCAATGAATGTGGCACTTGGCTTCATCACGTAGTACCGCTTACTTTAATGATGCTTTATGCTTTTATAACCCGTTATAGTATAATTTATTTAATTGTTTTATACCTACAAAATGTTTTGATATTCTACCAGAATAAAAGTATCAATTTAGAAAATTTTTATTAATTATTATTATTTAATTATTAGGAAATCATCAATGGCTTATATTTGACATACCATCCAAATTTACTTAAAATTCAGATGAGTATTTTCAAACATATAGGTGGAACTAAAAAAAATTGTGGGTGTGTCATTTAAGAAGCACAGAAGGTTAAAACTTATATGGGACCGACTATGGGCTTAATAGGACCATCCAAATTTCATTAATATCGAACATGTCTTTTTTATGGTGTGTGTTAGTCACAGCAGTGTTGGAAAAACAACAGGACTAAAAATGTTCCCCAATATCTGAAAGGGATTTTATGTATTAATGTATAAAAATGATATTAATAATTACAATTACTGTTCATCTTATGTAACAGTCAATATCATGAATTTACAGCGGACTGTCCAAATTGCAATTGATTTGTCTGGAGTCTGGATCAGACCTCTATCCGAGCACATTGTGATAATTTAAATATAGATTTTGCTCAAGATAAATAAATAACATAAAAAAGGTAAAAGTAAAAATAGAGATAAAATATCCTCTGATTAGATTTTTATATCTTATCTGATCGTTATCTACCGTAGGCAAGCATTTAACATTTATACTAAAATTCTTAAAAAAAAACATTATTTTAATGTTTTGATAATGTTATGTATTGACATTTTATCACCTCTTCCTCCCACGGATAATCATCGCTTTCTCAGATAGCTAATCAATGAAACCTAGTTCTTTTTTGGGAGCTTCGTGTTTATATTATTATACATTGTTGAAGCTTTATGTCCATTTAACCTTAATGTCCTGATCAACTAGGTAATTAAAGGACGAAAGAATCAGTCTATACATCTACTCGACGTGATATCATCAGTGGAAAACGTGGATCGCATATTTTAACTAGATATTTCAAGCGCAATAGGAATTTTCGTGCACCGATCTGCACAAGCTTTATTTGTACTAACAATAAATTGTTCTACATGTGCATGACCCTAATTAAACGGATTATTTATTAACTGATTTTCTAATTTATAACTCCGCTTGAAAAATTTTCATAGTCCAAATAATTGATCTCCCTTAATAAAAGAAAACGAGCAACAACCCAAAAATACCAGGCTAGCTATTATAATCAGAGGATTTCGAACAGGGAGGAATCTATAATGAAGCTGATTTAGAGTGAAGAGCAAGCTGGTGAAAAGCCAGTAGAGTGAAAATATTTCGGGCTTTTCACTTGCTTAGTGGAACACGGTGGAAAATCCCTATTAAATCATTCAATTAGTGATCGAATCACGTGCTTTGAATTTATAATGAATCCTCGTTCACGAGAAGGAAGTTGGGTGCAACGATTTAAACCTAACAAAAATATTATGGTTTTAAATATTTAACGAAGTATCAAATCATGTGTTCCATATAAATAAAACATATTATATATTCATTCCACTTTAATGAAGTATAAATAAGTACTGAGAGTACATTTATCATCAATTAAATAGTTTGTGATATCGTTGCAGCGTAGGTACTAGTACCCGCAACTCACTCTAGTCCAAAACAAAATACCCTCTACCCTGTATATCTGGTTAGAATCCTAGAAAGGTGAATTTTTCACAATGATGGTCACATAGAGTAAATGAGAAAAGTGCCCGATTCGGTCTTGTATTAACGTATACGAAAAGAATCACTTTCTACGCATCTAAACAGAGATAAAATGTTTATATTCCTTATCAATCATAGATAAATATATACTTCCGAATCTTCGGTAAATCCACTATTATTCTTTTTATTTTTGACTAATTCTTGCTACCCTTAATTTTTATTTAAATTACAGACGGTAATAATAATATTGAGGTAACGAAATAATAATTTATATACTCAATTTATGAAGTCAGGGCTATGCTATACGTAAATCACAAAAATTCATATAATTATTTCTACTTATTCCAGTCCTCTTCTACCTTTCGGTGTAGAGGATGTACAAAGACGTCGCCAGTTCTGCCTGTCAGAATTCACTGGCATGCTGTTTGTAGAGTGTGGATAGCTGTCTCCAGTAAGTCGTTCTTGGACGGCCTGGAAGCTGCCTCTATATAAATTATAAGGACAGAACTTAAAATTAAACGAAAGTAGTTTAATTTAGTTGTGATAGCAACAAATTATAATTTTAGACTGAACCGACTTTGTTTGAATTCTATAAGGTTGCGTTCGGAAAGACAAATCAAGTCAACTGGTGGTTTGTTGTGGTTAGAGAAATGGCGGGTTAATACAAGACCTAAAAGGACCGATTAAAGGAAAGGATCGTCCAGGTTATAAATTAAATTGTTTTGGTTTTAGATTAAAGCTATTGTGCGTGGTCACTGCTTAACGTTTACCAACATTAATACTATTACCGTTTTAAGTTTCTAATTAATAGGAATATATATATATATAGTATGAAGGAAGATAATAATATGTAGTTCAAAATTACATAACTCGGTGAAGTAAACAATGCTTTTAACTTTTAATTAAGAGCCAAGGAAGGTTTCGTTAAGGTTTACTAACTGTGGTTGTGACCGCTTAGCCTCCCCGATCAACCGCTAAATCTACCAAAGGTTTATCAATTGTTTAGGTTGTTCATTGCGAACGTACCGGTTACTTTATGGTCGACCTTCGACCTGGTTAGTAATGCCGAAAGCATTCTAAATTTCTGGAGGGAAGCTGGTTCATTCAGAACTACAAGAACCTAGAATTAAGCTTTTTATTTATTTTATTGAGAATATATTCACCTATAGAATTGAAATCATCGTTAAAATATTTAAAATTAAATTTGTTGGCATATATCTTTACCTGAGCGCACGGCAGTGCATATGACCAAGTTCCAGTAATCATAAAGTGGTGGTGTATCTTCACTTTAATCCGCCCAGATTTTCTCACCCCCATATAACTGCTTACTCTTAAGGTATAGGCTTTTGAAAGCTGATTTGTATCATAATAATGATTTCATACATGGAAAATACTCTATACACCATACCCGACTTATCCTTCGTCGGTTTTAGGTGTATATGCGGGAAAAATACAGTGGTCTTGCTACTTTCAGTGCCTCGTAAAAAAATTTATGTACGTTAACTTATTATTGGGCATTAATAAGTTAACAAGGCAAAACCTAATAAGTTAACAAGGCAAAAACCTAACCTTAAAAAAAAAATGCCTAGTTTCAAACCTCCTTCCAAAAAGTCAGCCTATCAAAGTAGTGTTATTTACATTGTGGCCAATTCTGTTTTATGCCTCATTAAGAAACTGACCAAGTGTCGACCAATAAAAATAAAATGGCAGTGTCGCTAATGAAAGTAGGAGTGAAGTGAGGTTATCGACTAAAGAAAGAGCAGACTTGGAGCAACAATGAAGATATCACTACTTTGATAGGCTGATTTTTAGGTTGGGGCCTGGAACTTGGCCTTTTTACCCGCCTAGGTTTATTTTTATTTCATGAGATCATTACTTTTTAGAGTTTATGTAAGACAGATTGTTCTATCAAAACATTTTCGTTCGTGGGTAGGTATTTTTTAACATCGAAGTAAGCACGCTACTTACTAGTACCATTGTTTACTTGACCAATGATTTCATGGGCTGTTATACCATAAAGTTGGATCTATGAATATGGCTCCAAATGTTCACCAACTATATTTATATAGTTTGCTATTAAGTGTTTAACTTAATAGTTTGAGATCTCCACGTGGAGTCGGTTTTATTTGGGGTCGATTGTCGAGGTGAGCTTAGAGGTGGTTTTAGTTAAAACCCTCGACTCGAACCTGCTGTAAGGAAAGTGACGTTGGAGGGTTGACGAACGTGACTTGAATCAGCCTGACTTGGTTTATAAGCATCGCCACAGCATCTGAAAATAGTTTGCCACGTTCTTTGTTTCTGAGTCTCTCTTTAACATCGACCTGTTGAATTAGCAGAACTTCGTCTAATCAGAATTAAATTTAGTTTTTACTAGACGTAATCAAGAAGGACAGATTAAAAATGTGTTTAATTTTTATCTTAAAAAATTGAATTAGGGTCTCATTTATTTTATTTTTACTCTTCAAAGAATTTTTATAGGTATATAAAAAAATTATTGTATTACATTTTTTATATCCCTTCTCCTAAACGTATAGCTTCCAAGCTTATCTTGGCAACGGAAGCATTGTGATCCTCCTGATAAACGAATTGTTTTGTCTACGAATGGAAAAATCCCTAGACGGAAATACGGTTAAGACACCATAGGAAATTTTTAGCCTAATGTCTATCTCTCGGTTAATCTGTCTGTCATTCGACGTAAAAAGACAATATTGAATCTTAAAAACAAAACGTCTTTAAAGCACGTTATAGAATCCGAGGAATCTATGTGCCACAGTTAGTGAAGGACTACTTTTACTTTCTCCGCGTTCTAATCGCCAACCGTATTAGGTCATCAAATTATTATTTTCCATTCCTATTCCAAAAACAGACGTGGAAATTGAACAGTGTAGTTAAAGTGGAGTAGCCATGGAATCAAGAAACTGGATTCACACGCAGTGTTCGGAGTCAGATAGTTTATAGGAATGATTTGGCCATTCTTGTTTCCAATATAGAGTGCTGTCAGAGCGCACGGACTGTTAAAGTTATAGATGTTTATTATTTATCTTGGTTGTGTAAAACTAATACTTCTTTTTATTTTTTATTGTTAGAGTATCATAGATAAAGAAACGCTGATCAATAAAGGGGTTTCAAAAAGATTAATTCTACTTAATATGAAATTAACAATAATTCAAGATGTAAATACTGTTAAAAAGTTAAATAATTATGGCAAATTAAGTGTTTATTATTGAGTAAATCCCGCCTTTAAACTTATAGATGATTCTGCCGGGAATTAAAGCATAGTTTACGCGATGCCACTATAGTTCACACGCTTCGTGTGAACACGTTTGTCCTCTTGCCTAGCTAATTTCTTTGACAATTGTGCTTATAAGCCATTGTCTTGAAGAGTAGGCCCATCTGGCCTCCCGGATAACTGTATGTTGCGACAATTTGTTTGTGAAACCAAAAGATATACTCGCTCATTTTCAACGGGTCAAGTTGAAACTTGACAAGTCAAGTCAAGTTGAACTTGTCAACGGGTTTAGTTTAACTAGACTGGCCAATTACAGTCATAAAACCAGTTGAGTACAACGGTCCCCGACAATTGTCTTATCATCTGGTAGCTCAAAAACTTTTAAATATAATAATATCTTTGTTATTGTTATTACGTTTACTTCTCGATCAACATAATCATTAGGTTATTACAGGACAAAATCATTAGTTTATAACAGGACACAATCATTAGGTTACCACAGGACACAATCATTAGGTTATTACAGGACACAATCATTAGGTTATTACAGGAAACAATCAATAGGTTATTACAGGACACAATCATTAGGTTATTACAGGACACAATCATTAGGTTATTACAGGAAACAATCAATAGGTTATTACTATAAGTATATAACCTTTCTGGAGTTCCAATTGACCGGATATGTTGGTGTTTAGAACTTAGTTTGAGGCGAAGTTGCGAGTACCGTAACCACTCGGCTACGCTATTTCTCAAATTGAATACTGATTAAGTTAATATTTTTATTAATTAAACGTTTTGTTACATTTACTTGGATGCAGGAAATAACTCTGTTTACTTTTAAAAGTAGTACGTTAGCTAAATTAATTTGTTCGTCCAAAAACTAATTAAAACTTTGTTTCTGTTTGTAATTAAATTATGCTATGTATATCAGAATATGGAGAGTAGAAAGATTATTGCTTGGTGTTTTCACCTCGGAGATTGAAAACTTTAGTTTATTGACTTCCCATAGTTAGTCTTAAATTGCCTTAACTGTATTACCTTAACTGAACTAGTTTAAGAGCATGTCATTTGTTAATCATTATGGATAAAATTTGCAGCAGACAATAAAAAAAGATTATTAATTATTATTAATGTAAATGGCTGCATATAATTTTCAATTTTTTAGTAGGAAGTAGTAGAGGCTCAAACGACTTTAAACAGTAATACCTTCATGAGGATTTTTGGATAAAGTGGAGACAATACAACACATTGGTATTGGTATTGTATTGCCCTCTCTCTTTACCTGTAATATATTCTAGTAAACTTTTAAATTTCTACAATTTTTTTTTAATTCCATTAAGAATTATTTTTCAACATTTATTTTTCAAAACGTCGGTAATATAATACTTACTATGTATTTTAAAATTTTGCTTTTATTTAACTTGCAATGAATGGATCAATGAAGCATGTTCGGGTCAAATCTTGCAAACTGTAAAGCAATTTTAAAGCAGTTATCCTCAACCGATTCAATTGAAATTTTGCTAACACGTTTAGTTTAGGTGATAATGCATGGTTAGCTAAGTGATGTCATTCTAAATCCAATATGGCGGATAGCACAAAATAGCGGACTAGTTATTTTTTAAGCAGGCCCATGGCATGGGTATCAAATGAAAGGTTTTGCTGAGAAGAATACGAATAAAAGCTTTTTTTTTTCTTTTTTTTTAAATAAAATTATTCATTTTTAAATGATCCTCGCTTTCTTAAAACTTTTATTTTAAAATAAACTAGCTGGATACCCTTGCTTCGCTACGGAGTGTGTTATGCTTAATTTGATGGGTTTATAAACCTATCATCAAAAAGCTTTTAGATTATTTTCCTAATCGAAATATCTAGATTCTATCCCTCCTCTTATTTATATACCCCCTCCTATTTCATAATATAATTTGCAAATATCCCATATTACAAATTAATTCCAACTACTGATGAAAAATTCTTAAATATTAACTTTGGGGGGAAAGCAGCGGTATTTTCCTTCTGTATCCCCCGTGTCTTTTCACATCCCTGAGTTAAAATAGGAATTACCTTTGATTAATATATTATAGGTTTACATCCAAAATAGGAGCCCTTTCTCAATTATTAACTTCTTAACTTTAGAAGATCGGTCTGGGCTAAATTCCCTTTCTTTTCTTACTTTTCCCTGTGTTCCTTTTAGAAATAAAAATTTTGTACAATCCTAATTGGCAGATATCAATATAATTTAGAAATTATTATACTACGTATACATTCGAAGATTTTATTTTAGCGTTTAAAGAAGTGGTGATAATTATGTTATAAAGATTTAGGCATGGTAAGGTGTGATTTATAAACTATTTAAATAATATAATATGTTTAAAAAAATGAATTTAAATATTTTTCGACAGTGATTGAACAGTTCTTCCTACAAAAATTTTCAGAGAACATAAAATTTTGTCAGTAGCTTCTTCTACAATGTTGGTTAAATAAATTTTTTATAAAAAGTAAAATTTGAAATCTATTTTGAAGCCCCATTCTTCTCCCAATATAAATCATTAGTTTCACACTAATGATCTTATCGAGTAGATGAGTAAAGTGGTCGGATAACCCCTGTCCTGTAATGGCCTGAGCAGTCAAACGGGACTAAAACCCCAAAGAAAAAAAAAATAAATAAAGAAAAAATAAAAAATAATGCTAGCAAAAAGTGGTATAGCCTATAACAGCCGCCAAATTGAGCTTAACATTAAAAACTCAAAAACAACAAACAAAAACAACTCAAAAACCAACAATATTTGTTTGAAGGTGATTGACGCACAGACAAACGCAAGCAAAACATTTTCTTAACTTAAATTCGTTATCAGGACTACTCATTTAGTGCAAATACAAAATTTGGGCCCAATCAGATAAATGTACAGACACCACTCCAATCTTACATACCTATATTTAAGATTAAGATAATATTTGACTGGTTGGATCTGATTGGGTCCAGAAAACCTATTGACTTTTCAATTCTAATTCGACCACAACTCAATTCAAACCACGCACCTACTGATCCTCTATGGAGGCTTAAGTAAGCTTGGAAGAATCTACAACAGAATTTGAATATGCGGCTCGAGTTTTATACAAAAATAAGGTGTAAGTATGCACAATCATAATATAGTATTTTATCTTTTATAAAATTTGACTTAAACTTATTTACTGCATTATAAAAACTACATATACAGTATGTGCATAAAGCTGTAAAGATAGTTGTGCAGCTATGATACTTGACTTAAACTTGCTCTCTTGTTAATATCTGTTTTACTGAAGAACTTAATTTACTTTTTATGCCCGATCTTACAATTTGTTTTTATCTTAGTTTTATCGCATGAGGGATTTGCTTTCTAGACATTCTAAAGTTTTTTTTTTTTTTTTTTTTTTTTTTTTAAATGGACTTTTGCACTAAATAAAAGCGTAAAGATGGAACTTTTTAATAAAGATTCAAGATATTTCCCTGTTTTACATTTATCCACTTTAGTGTCACACGTGTCAAAAATAATATTAGGGTTGAGGGAATATATGTATATTTTTTAATCATCGTTAAAATAAAATAAGCACTCACCGTACTGTTTATATTAAAAGATTGTATTTGTGCAAGATTGCAAGTGTGTTTTACTATTTAAAAATAAATATATGAATAACTTTAGAAGTGCTATTGAAAATAATCAAGCTTATAGTATAACTTGGACAAACTAAAAAACCAAAAAAAGGACATTGATTTCAACCGAGCTTGCAAACTTAGGCAATTAAGCGGTACAGTTTCTGGTTGCTTAGTACGCCAAAGCTTTTTCGATTTAATTATATTGAGTAGAGTTTGATATTCTATCCCAGAATATGTATACTAGACACGTATTTAAGAGATTTAAAGACACATTATTATCTTTTAGCTGGCTCATTGAACAAGTTAGATCCTCTACTAACACCAATATTGCAGATTGGAAATCAACTAAAAGCACTACATGGTCTTCTGTAAAATACTTATCTGAGAGAACAAGGAAAAATATATAGTTATAAACTATTCTATTGTCTGATAATGATTCTAAATATTTGTTAACAATTTATATCAATTAGAAGTTCTCACAATGAGTTTCACAAAATAACTTAATTAATTAGACTTAATTGATACATGTGATGATTCAAATTAGAAGTTCACACTATGAGTTTCACAAACGAACTTAATTAATTGATTCATGTGATGATTCTAAATATTTGTTAACTATTTATACCATTTAGAAGTTCACACAATGAGTTTCACAAAAGAACTTAATTAATTAGAATTAATTGATACATGTGATGATTCAAATATTTGTTAAATATATTTATATTATTTAGAAGTTCACACAATGAGTTTCACAAAAGAACATAATTAATTGATACACGTAATGATTCTAAATATTTGTTAACTATTTATACCATTTAGAAGTTCTCACGATGAGTTTCCAAAATAATTTAATTAAGTAGAATTAATTGATACATGTGATGAAACAAAATAATAAATTTTGTTTTTCGAATTTGTGGATGAGATGCGAAGTTACTTAATTAAAAACTCATTGAACAAGTTAGATCCTCTACTAACTTCAATATTGCGGATTGGGAATCAACTAAAAGCACTACATGGTGTTCAGTAAAATACTTATCTGAGAGAACAAGGAAAAATATATAGTTATAAACTATTCTATTGTCTGATAATGATTCTAAATATTTGTTAACTATTTATAACATTTAGAAATTCTCACAATGAGTTTCACAAAAGAACTTAATTAATTGATACATGTGATGATTTAAATATTTGTTAACTATTTATTTTAGAAGTTCTCACAATGAGTATCACAAAAGAACTTAATTAATTGATTCATGTGATGATTCTAAATATTTGTTAACTATTTATATCATTTAGAAGTTCTCACAATGAGTTTCACAAAAGAATTTAATTAATTGATTCATGTGATGATTCTAAATATTTGTTAACTATTTATATCATTTAGAAGTTCTCACAATGAGTTTCACAAAAGAACTTAATTAATTGATTCATGTGATGATTCTAAATATTTGTTAATTATTTATATCATCTAGAAGTTCTCACAATGAGTTTCACAAAAGAATTTAATTAAGTAGAATTAATTGATACATGTGATGAAACAAAATAATAAACTTTGTTTTTTCGAATTTGTGGATCAGAAGCGAAGTCTCTTAATTAAAAACTAAAAAAAGACTTTACTCTCCTCTTGGAGTAACTTTATTTTAATTAGTCAGATTTTAACCTCTGACTCAATGCACTAATTATTTCTTAATTAAAAATGTATGCGATATATAATAAATCGTACTAAACTTTTTAATATAGTCATATTTATTTAGTTTATATATTTGTTAAACACAGTTTTTTTAACTCGAGGGACCTCATAACTCGTAAATTGATAAAATTCTAATTTTTGTGTCATCACAATAGTTAATCTTCATCTCTTATAAATCTACTTTCAAATCATAATATCTATACTATAATGATGAAATTTGCTAGAGCCAACTCATAAGTAAAAAATTATCGACAATTTAAATCTCTACGAATGTTTTGCAATTCAATTCAACTCTCGAATATTGTGTAGATAACTTAAATATATTAAGTGCTAGAGCTTTCGATCGCCTCTATATACTTAATTATATCCGTTTTGAAGTAAAAACTCACAAGACGGAATAAGCATTGAATCGTAGTAAGCATTATCTAGGGCAAGTTAGAATCTTATTTTCATCAAAAAACCATTGGTCAATTTTTATGGTCGTCCGAGAAGTAGTAACCGGTGTTTCCTGAAAGACCAACTTAAACCGACAACCTTCGTAAACCTTCAGTTGATTTTGTGGTTGTGGCTGCTTTGACCGAATCCTGAATACAATTAGTCCGTTAGTTAACCAAAACGTTACCTTTGTAGCCCTTAAATTAAAAGTTGAAAACAATGTCTACTTCATACTTCACCATGAAGTTATTGTGTAAAACTTTATTGTACAAACTTTTGTTTTTTTATTTTCTACTACTCAGAATGTTAATTTATTTTTTACTACTTTAAATGAACAAAGTTTCGTACAAATCAGATAAGTACTTTTGAAGCTAAGGTGTAAATAAATGTATGTTTGTGTGCATGTGGAAGAGAAAAAATTAGCGCAGAAGGTTGAAACTTATATGGGACCAACAATGAGCTTATTGTGACCTACCATCCAAATTTATTTAAAATAGGACGTGCAGTTTTAAGATTGCTGGTTAACAAAAATTGTACGATAGACCGACAGATCGACAGACAGACACGGAACCAAAAATGTTCCCTGATGTCTGAAACGGATTTCTGTCATGGAATGGTTGACATCGGAGACCTAACATTTTTTCATTCTTCAGAATGATGATATAGCTTCCGTTACCTTCGGAAGCAAAATATTATTAGTTAACATGAGTACTCGCAATATCTTTACACAAAAACCAAAACCAGTTTATGTTTACAACTTTAGTCGACTTCTGCCTTTCATATGACCCCTAAGCATCTAGAATTTTTTCAAGTCGCCATGACACTTTTGAATTTCGTATATAAGTTCGAAGGGAGACGTAGTTCTAAAAAGGTTTGAAAGTGGTGTATATAAGAAGCAGTGATGGTTATCAAGGGTCTAAAGAGGTTTGTTAAAATCTAGGATGTTGACGAGGTACTAGGGTCTAATAGATGTTAGAGAATCTGTTCAGCCTTGGTTATAGAGTTAGGGGTGAGGTATAACCCTGGATACCATCAATATCCTAAGTCCTTAGGGACACTGTCTAACAAGCTAACACGTCCTTACAAATCACATACACTGACTTAAACTTACTCGAACCACATAAAGAATATCACACATAGCAATCCTTAATTCTTAACATTGTCATAAAATAAAGTCGCTTTATAAACAGGTAAGAAATAAAAGAATAACTAAAACCCCTAGTTTCACATTGTCCCAAATTTCAAAAGTGTGAAGTCTATCAATGTTACTCAATTCGTCTGGATTAAAAGTCAATCATAAATGACCACACATTATACCTAGACTAGCTGGCTTTCTGTACTTCGCTAACAAGTGTTAAATTTTCCCAAGCTTTTTAATAATTAGCTTCAAATGTTTGTCCGGAACAAATTAGTAACCTACATTTGACTCTCTTCCCGATGAGCTAGAAAGTTAAAACTTGCAATGACCGAGTAATACCGACATCAATACAATAATCAGTTTTATAGGTTTTACAAAATCATTTATACTAGTCGATAAATCAATCAATGTACAATAAACTCTGGCGGTAAAATACAAAAAAAATAAAATAAAATAAAACATTGAAAACAATGGCGATTACTAACGCAAGTGAATTTTTTGTTATAATCATTTAATTTTAACGCAAATATTTCGGCAGTAGATTTCGCAGGTCGTTTTTATCTACTGGCAACTGTTATCAAAACCACAGAGAACTGTAAATCACCATCCTTGACTGGAAAATACAACTAAATACATCGTAGCTCGGTGAGAAGCCTGCTCCATTCGTTTTAGGGGGAACTGCTTTAAATTTACGACTTCTGTGTTAAATTTACTACTTTTACTCAAATCTATGACTAACTTCTCTACAACATAAAATGTGAATGTTGGCAATTCAGAATTCTAGCAAATGACATAAACTGTTGCTTGCGCCCACGCTTTTAACTTGTGACATGTTCGCATATATGGTGACCACTCATATTACTGTGCTGTGCAAGTTTTATAAAAATCTATTTATTTTTGCTTCCGAGCTTACCGAAGATAACATGGAATCAATGTGATTGTTCTCATGAACAAACGAATTTTATTTCTCCGATTTCATAAATTCTAAGACAGAAATCCGTTTCAGACATCAGTTTAAGTCTGTCTGCGGGACAGACAGGCTTGTTAAAGACAGACTGGTTGAGTGAAGCCATGGACGCCATGGTCCATCTATTAGTTAACCAAAACGTTACCTTTGTAGCCCTTAAATTAAAAGTTGAAAACAATGTCTACTTCATACTTCACCATGAAGTTATTGTGTACAACTTTATTGTACAAACTTTTGTTTTTTTATTTTCTACTACTCAGAATGTTAATTTATTTTTTACTACTTTAAATGAACAAAGTTTCGTACAAATCAGATAAGTACTTTTGAAGCTAAGGTGTAAATAAATGTATGTTTGTGTGCATGTGGAAGAGAAAAAATTAGCGCAGAAGGTTGAAACTTATATGGGACCAACAATGAGCTTATTGTGACCTACCATCCAAATTTATTTAAAATAGGACGTGCAGTTTTAAGATTGCTGGTTAACAAAAATTGTACGATAGACCGACAGATCGACAGACAGACACGGAACCAAAAATGTTCCCTGATGTCTGAAACGGATTTCTGTCATGGAATGGTTGACATCGGAGACCTAACATTTTTTCATTCTTCAGAATGATGATATAGCTTCCGTTACCTTCGGAAGCAAAATATTATTAGTTAACATGAGTACTCGCAATATCTTTACACAAAAACCAAAACCAGTTTATGTTTACAACTTTAGTCGACTTCTGCCTTTCATATGACCCCTAAGCATCTAGAATTTTTTCAAGTCGCCATGACACTTTTGAATTTCGTATATAAGTTCGAAGGGAGACGTAGTTCTAAAAAGGTTTGAAAGTGGTGTATATAAGAAGCAGTGATGGTTATCAAGGGTCTAAAGAGGTTTGTTAAAATCTAGGATGTTGACGAGGTACTAGGGTCTAATAGATGTTAGAGAATCTGTTCAGCCTTGGTTATAGAGTTAGGGGTGAGGTATAACCCTGGATACCATCAATATCCTAAGTCCTTAGGGACACTGTCTAACAAGCTAACACGTCCTTACAAATCACATACACTGACTTAAACTTACTCGAACCACATAAAGAATATCACACATAGCAATCCTTAATTCTTAACATTGTCATAAAATAAAGTCGCTTTATAAACAGGTAAGAAATAAAAGAATAACTAAAACCCCTAGTTTCACATTGTCCCAAATTTCAAAAGTGTGAAGTCTATCAATCTTACTCAATNGCTCTATAATATTGAAAATTCTTTTTCTCTTATAGGAACAGAGATACCCAGCAAATTTTTTTTAAAAAAATCCGAAAATCTCGACGTTTTTTGTTTTTGTTTTTGTTTTTAGTATAACTTTGCTCACACGGGTCTTTTAAAGCTGCAAACTTTATTAGTAGAAGTTTTTGACTTATATGTTATTACCTAATAAAAATAAATCAGAACTACATAACCTTTTGCAAGTTTGAGAGTATTCATTGACTGGCCTATAACTTATACTTAATAATTCTAACTCAATGATAGTCAGTCACTTTTATGCACCTCCTCGACTATTAGGTTTATAAAATACCGTTCAGAAACATATCTTAGTTTGCTAAGCAATGTTTCTGAATGGTATTTTATAAACCTAATAGTCGAGGAGGTGCTAAAAATTTACTCTTCTTTTGAGAAGAGTAAATTTTTCTTTTGCTAAGCGAGAAAATGTAATGTAGCATGTTTATTTGCATAGCAACCCCCTTCATTGAATATTATTTGCTAAAATTCCAAATTAGTTATTAATTACGACACCATAATTATAGAAATTATCATACCAAATACAATAATGATAAAGATTTCTTCGTCCCGGTCCAAAAGAAACCTAAAATTAAAACTTCATGGTCAATGACCCTGTGGTTCTAGAAATGTCGTTATGAGTCAGTCGTCATTCAGTGGTAATTGGATTTTATGTGCATTGTATATAGAGGATGTGCTGCACCCTTAAGAAGAGGTCTTAATGAGACTCATCAGCAGGAGTATGTCGGTGCAACCTTATTTTCCGACAAGTACGGTAACACCTCTGCAATCAGCTGCAACCAACCTCTCCTAAATCTTTAATCTGTCAGGTCACCTCTTTAGATGTGCAATTCCTTCTTATTCAAAATGGGTCGTTGTATTTAAAAAAAACCTAACCGTATCTTGGCTTACATTAATTTTTATTCTAAGTATTAAAATACATGAAAATAAATAAATATAGCTTCCTTTCTGATAAAATTAATTCAATGTATTTAAGTTAAACCGCACTTGATTTGGTGTAAACTTATTTTACAAAAATAGCAATAAATTAATTTTATTTGGTTTTTTAATTTGAAAGTGAAAAATAAAAATAATAATATTTTGCTTTCAATAATTATAAATAAAAAGAAAAGGGTAACTTAATTAAAATATATTTCTTCCCTAAAACTACTTTTTGTAATAAATGACACTGAAAAATTATAATAATACTCGTAGTTATAAATATATTTCTAATAAAAAAAGTAGGAAATAAATTGTAATAGGTAGTATATACTATATGTCACAGGTTTATAATTAAATTTTTTATATTTGATCACACCGATTTTCTATCAAACCCCTAGTAAGGGTTTGATAGAAAATCGGTAGGACTAATTGTGTTTTTAATTTATCATATCCCAGAAATAATCTCTAAACTTTTTAATAGGTGTTTTTGTCAAATAAACCAGTTTAAGGCAACAAAATTGGTTTATTTGTTGAATTTTTAGAAGGTAAATTGCCTTATCTGTAAAAATTATTTGCACCTAGTGGTGCTATATATACTTACCTTACAGAAATCAACTAAGTCATTACAACGTATTTCAATTTTCTAATTTTACATTATGAATCGTACTCTTCTCTGCTGCTAATCTAAGGTTATTTCCAGCAAATGTCCCATGTATTTTGATAATATCTTCTTTTTTTTGCAAAATTTTCATAAAATTTCGATCCTTATCCTTCTTCTTCTACTTTCTCTCCACATATTTAGAGTACAGGGGGTTTTAAAAACACAACTAAGAACTCCACCTGTCACTATTGCACCAACCTAGCAGAATATTATTTGTATTTGAGGAATACTGGATCATTGAGCATCTGATATTTTATTAATGAAAATTAATCCCATCATCTTTCTTTCAGTAACAGTTTAGAAATTTGATTAAACTGCTAGATAGTTTGAGGGATATGATAAAATCAAGAACTAATTTAGTCATCTACCGAGTTATGATCAAACCCTTTGTAATTTTATTACCCAGCGACATACCTGCGTCTCTATATTTTTAGGCTGACATTATTCATTTGAAGGTTAAGCTTCTAGTCTTGAATATTTGACAAAAGAAAAATATTCTACCATGCTTATTAAAATTTGTTATTTGGAAAGCCGTTAGGAGGTCCCAAAGGGCTTACTGGTTAACTTCATTAATTACAGTTATACCGCTGACATAATTGATCAATAATAAATACATTCAACTCCAAATATATCATTTCTCTGCTCATTCAACTCGGATAAACCTTGAAGTTAATAGTTCATAACGTGTTGATATCATAGTTATTTATTGATGCTTGAATATGATCATAAATCAGAATTCCTGAAGGTTAGGGCATAGGCCTCACCATGGGCGGTTGTTCCGCAAAATTAATTAGTTCAAGATTTATCCAGGTTGATGGAACTGGGAATTGATAAAGCCGTTGGAATTATTTATTATTAATCTATTATCGTAGTGGTTAAAATGTAATTAATGAAGTTGAGAACCTGCTTTAATATTTAAAGTGTTAAATGAGCCAAATTAAACCGTCTTCTTACTATTTAGTGCAGAATATTGACTTTTAAAGAAATGTAATTTAATGAAAGTTATTTTGAGCCGCCTTAAGTTCTGTCAAATACTGAATAGATCAAATAGGAGTGGCATATATTAAGGTATCGAGTAGGTGCACTGTCTTTGAATGTGTAACAGCTTCGATCGATCGGTTTGAAAGTCTTGTTAGTGTCTCCTTGACTGAGCCTGAAACGCATTGAATTCTACTATTAGCTTGTTTTGTCGCTTCATCAAAAACCCCTTTACGGCTGAGTCAAACTCTAAATTAGTTGAAATACGTAATTTCCTCAAGCTCTTTACCGTTATAGCAACATTTAAGATATTAAACTTATAATATTTTACCACAAAATGAAGGTAATATTTCAATTTAATTTTGTTGATTGATTTGGCTTGTATGATCAAGTTGTCCTGTGCCCCATTTCCTAGAAAAAATATTAAATAACATGGGCGATATAATTTCTTCTTGAAATACCTCACTCACCAGTGTATAAGCAGCAAACTTATTGTTACTGTGTGGTACTGTTATAATTATGGAGGTAAAAATTAATAAACTTTTACTTTTCGGCTTTTGTCTATTCAACGAAGGCTTAATTGCGAATGTAACTCGTCATGTGTCCTGATATCTCAACGGGTTTTCGATGCATTTACAATTAAAATTGTGGTATTCCCATGGACTTGTACCCAATTTCCTCCCACCAACTTCTACTGACAGTTTCTTTTGTCGCTTTAAAAAAATTCCTCCGGCTGAACTATACTCCTTAATTGTTAAAGTGCATCACTTCCTCTCGTAGTAACACTTTAGACGTTTTTCCGATATTCTACCCTAAGTGGTTTGAAAGCAATTCTCTTCATTTTAGTTCTTACTATTTTACTCAATGATGCAACTAATAGTATATATATAATATTTATATGTCCTGCTCTGTTTTTCTGAAATTCCCAATTAAATGATTGAATTTATTATGCTTTCAACGTTCAAAAATAATTTAATACATTACATTAAATGTCACTATAATCATTTTCCAAGAGTCAAGGGAATTTAACGCTTACCTTACTACTTCCCAGGATTGATTTACTATAGTTTCTGAAAACACGGTCTCAATAAACGTTATTATAATCTGTTATCATTATAATATATATCAGGATTGTATTAATATATTATAATCCAAAACTAAATGTGCATGTTAGTCAAAGGATGCGGTTAAGACTTTAATGTTGCTTCCAGAGAAATCAGAGCGTTCTTACACCCTAAGGGTCCTTAATAATCTTAAGGATGATTTATTGTCGTACCATCCTTGAACACCCTTAATATCTGAAGAATACTCAATATCTTTAAGAGTCCTTAATATCTAAAGGATACTCAATGTCTTTAAGAGTCCTTAACATTTATAATAATTTTTATTGTCCTTCAAGAACCACCCAATTTAGAAATTAAAAAAAAAAAAAAAAAAATTAACTACCAATTAAAAATAACAGTTCCAAACTCCATATGATGTCGTGAGTAACTAAAAAGTGCTATCTTTACTTTTGGTCGAACAATGTTTAGGAATGTTTTCAGATTTTTTACACTTCACACGAGCGATATAGAGGAGGGGGGGGGACACTTTTCACGCCCACTCCAAAGTTACCCTATCAAAGCGGACAGGACAGACAGACACCCAGGAAAATATAAGGGTCCTTCTTTTTATACGGACCTAAAAAAGTAAACCCCTACAATTTGACACCTTATTTTAAAGGTTTTGATAAAAGAAATAGAAACAGAGCATACTATGTCTTTATCTCAGACCTATCTGAAATGGTGGCAGATTAATTTTGAGTCAAGTAATAGTTATTTACGCAATAAGTATGTTTTCCTGCTCGAGGTTAAGTTTTCTCCAGAGACACCGCCGAAGGATTTAGCTCTCGAGGCTTGCCGAGGGAGATAATCCCGAGAGCAGAAATACTTCGATCCATGTTGCGTATTAAATTTTACCTACGACTAGTACACCATGGGTAATAGCTAAAGTGTGTAGGTTTAAAACTTTTACCTAAAAATCCACGTAATTTAAACTGATATTTAGTTACTTGATTTATTAAAATAATTATTATACTAAATATATACGTTTTTAATTTAATTACGTCTAGTTTGTTTTTAATTTAAAGACTTAGATAACCTAAAGCAACCTTCCCGAAAAATAAGTAAACAAAACAGCTAAAAAACATTACTTGTTGGTATGATTGTTTTTTTTTTACTCCCAAGGGAGGGAAGTAACACTTCCCTCCCTGTTATTAGCAATGTAAAGTCCACTTACAATGCAAGTCGTAGATAAATTAGTTTAATGGCCTACATTTTGATAGGATTGATATAGAGACCTCGTATAGCTTGCACTGTTTGTTTTCCTTTATCAATACCTTCAAAATGAAGGGCCACGCTGTAGGGGCTTACATTCAAGTTTTTTGAATTACCTCCAATATTCTCCTATTTTAGGAGAGGGGGCAAAGTTGCCCTCTACAGTATAAAGTACATCATTAGGCCTTACAAACAATTCATGAATTTGTTTTTTATCCAATAGTATACTTTACGGGGGTGTTCTCCACCCTGTGTAATATTGAAAAAAATCACTTGTAATTGGGATTTATCTATTGCGACTGAATATTGTATTATTTCTCCGACATAGATTTAATGTTTGGATAAATTAACCGTAAGTAAGGAAGTCCTTGGTTCCAATACCGACAGTAGGAGAATTTTTACTTGTTTTTCCTTAATAATACATTTAATAATAGCACTTGTGTTTTAGGATCCAACTTAAATTAGTATCAGCTTGGTTTTAAGAATATGGACCGGACGAACTTGTTAGCGATTGAATTATCCTGCCACGAGACGTCTACACCCAGCTTAATTGCATTACAATTTTTTTTCTCCCAATGCAATTATTCCTAATAACATCATCTTATATTTTAGTCTTGCTTAGGGTCTGGCTAGGTTCAGGTCTACTACTGCCCTGGGGGTATCACCTTTCTAATTAATTGTTTACTTTCTAACACACATAGTATATATAAAAAGAGAGAATTTTGATGGTGCTTCAATTCGATTATAATGGATGTACATGTTTTTTTTCTTTTAAATGAATGTCTGCTTGTATTTAGTCTGTGCAGACACGTGCAGCCGAAACTTCTGGAGCGATTTAAATAAAATTTGTTAAAAATGTTCAGAAACATCATACAAAAATGAAATTTTGT
>KZ651281.1:89897-125634 GCA_001010745.2 Gerris buenoi
AATTAAATTCAGTTGAAAAATGACTGAAAGTATTAAAATAATGCATTGCCATCGTGTCCTGAGCTGTTCCGAAAGTTCCAAATGTCTAGCTACTCGGGATGTTAGTTAAAATTCGATTGCAAGATTTGTACCGGACAAACAAACAAGAAACCAACTTAATAAAAACGTAGTAAAAAGAGAGACATATTTCACTAAAGTAACTTGATTGTTCAAAGCTTCAAACACTTGTAGTGCATCTAGCATCAGTGTCTTCTTCAGTACCTGACAAAATAATAAATTGATGAACTAGTATTTAAAGAATATATATTATGTATATGTTATTAAAATTCTAAATTTAATTTTAAATTACATACTTGTACTAGTATAACTACACGTTACTTTTGTGAAGAGACGTCTTTTAAAGTATTATTTGTTAAAAACTGTAACTATATTTTGCTAAATCCGTATCTTATTTTTAAAAGTCCTTTTCAATAATAAAAAGTTTTTAAGAATAAAGTTATAAAGGTTATAAAGAAATCTATTACTTCTCTTTACACGTCTGGGTGGTTGGCAGTGTTGAAGTGTTATCGATGGTAATAAATTAATAAGTGAAACAGGGTGTGGGTAACCATCTTGTGATAATTGATAGGTCGAGATTCGTGATTTATGGATTATATTTGGACCATACCTACCATGAATCATTCTGTAATGTTTTATACCTGTAGGGGTAGCGGCTGCTCTCTTTATATTATAACATCTCTACTCCATGTAATTCCATCCTGGAGTCCTGGAAGTAAATCAATTTTTACAGATAAATAAAATAAAATAGCGTCTAAATGAAAATATATTTCGCCTTCAGAAATTCGGTCAAACTTTTCATCTTAGTTTTTTTAATGGAAAGTGAAGCTATAAGACGGACTTAAGATTTAGAAGAGCTTTGTTTCTAAAATATTAAGACTGTTCTACTGTATCTTGTTGTTTCATAATCCTCCTTATATTTTAAAATTATAGTTTGTTTTCAAAATAAATAAAAATAATTATGAGAAATTCCATTTTTAGTTATCGGTTACGGCAGAGAAAAATCATTCTCCTGCGTAGCTTAGTCGGCAAGAGCATCTGCACTGGAAATGCGGAAGGCCCGTGGTTCAAATCCCGGCGCTGGAGTCTATTTTTCTCTGTCTGTCTCCCAGTGCTAATAATGATTATAATTTGATTTAAATTAATATTTAAACTTTCCGTAGTATGAAAACTACCAAAAACTTAAAAATTGAATTTCAAATTGATTGTACAAGGTACAGGTACTAATTGAGTACTTTATAATCATAAGCGTTAATTCTCGGTTTAGTTCTAATGTCATAAATTGACTTGCTAAATGTGTATGAATATTGAAAGCTTGGATTTGGGGAATAGTTATCGGTTACGGCAGAGAAAAATCATTCTCCCGCGTAGCTTAGTTGGAAAGAGCGTCTGCACTGGAAATGCGGAAGGCCCGTGGTTCAAATCCCGGCGCTGGAGTCTATTTTTCTCTGTCTGTCTCCCAGAGCTAATAATAATTATAATTTGATTTAAATTAATAATTATGAGTATATTGTAAAAAACATCTGTCCGACAATCTCGAATCAAACTTTCTCATAAAAATTTTAATTCTCAATTTAATTTCCATAATATCTAATTATTTAATTTATTATTAATATAGTACTAGAAAAGAACTTTTTATATACTACGCTTTTAAATTTTCCTTGTGAATATCCTTAGCTGTCACTGAATTGACCCCATAAATATTTAGGAAATTTAGTGATTTATCAACTAATTTGGTACATCAAATTACTGATTATTGTATTGTAATCGGAAATACACAATCTGTGCAAGTTTCAGGTTTCTACTTAGTCAGGAAGTTAGTTGAAAATCAATTGTAAGGTTTATACTGGACAAACAAAAAAGCAATATATTCGAAGCTAATATTCGAGTTCATAATTAATTAGCCCAGTGATTTCTTTTCTTTCTTTTTTTCTTCTTTATGAGATTTCATGTTTTCGTAGGTACATAATATAATTATTATTGAAAGTTTTATCAAAATTTATCATAAAAAATAACTTCTCCTCGGAGGTGAATCGAACCCGGCCTCTCTTCGTCTGCGTTTAAAGCTATTTTCTCTGGGACTAGATATTTCCCGGGAATACGACTTATATCATTAGATTCGTATTTAAATGGACTTAAAAAAAAATCAAAATCATTGGAACCGTTTTAAGAATTTTTATTTCAGAGTTTTTGAGAAGTATAGCGTTCCCACATTTCACTAAAATTCATTTCTCGATTTCGCCTCTGAGTATGATGTTTTGAACATGGACGTCATTTTTTTCTAAAACGGCCCAGTAGTTTAGGCTCCAGGCGTCTGCACAGACTGACAGTTTGTAAAAACCACTTTTTTGGACACAGGGGACTAGGGGACATCAAAACTTGTAAATCCATCATAAACTCAAAACAGAATTTTCGCGCCATCACAATATTTTCTCTTTATTATGATAAAGTAAAAAATATTGCAAACGTTTTCAATATGTTGTTGTTACATTTCAGTTGAGACAAATTTATTTTTATCTATCGGAACTATAACTACTTACTCGGAAACTATATTATAAACATAATTATATTTGACATTTTTTACTAATGTCTCACCGAAGTTAGTTTTTTGAAACGCCTTTATTTTTATTGTTTTGTTCATCATAGCCCAAGGTTGGGGGCCAAGAAGCTAATATATTCTGAATATTTTAAAACTATACCAAGATAAATAATCGATCTCGTAATATATCCTTCGTATATGAGAATGAGACAGGGACTCCAATGATTATTTATTGGAACGACCGTTTTAACATCACGTTAGTTGTGATAATTTTTTTTTTTTTTATTTTATTTAACATTTACAATTATTCTACGATTTGCCTAAATTAGCCATTAAATTCACAAATAGGTATAAAATGCTTGAAAAATTAAAAAAATAAGTTTTCAGAATTGATAATTTATTTGTATCGGATAAAAATGTAGTCGAACACGTAATCTCTAAGCCTACTTTCAGACACTTTAGAACTACGCTAGTGAAAAAAAAAAGACAAGTGATTAGATAATGTGGAAAGTATATTTTTATTAATTAATTATACAATCTATTGTCTTCTACACTATAAGAAGATCGAAACTCTTCAATCGTCATTTTCGTCTAAGTTAGATCTCCATGGCTCAGGATTGACAAATCCAATATGAAGCTCTTTAGCACCTGGTTAATTCAATAATTAATTATAAGCACAATATATGAAACAATATTAAATTTAATACGTATGTAATTAAAAGGAAAATCAAGATGAAGTGATTATTTGGTTAGGGTATCCATGGTAGCTACTGTCTACGCTTGCCACGCAGTAGGATGACCACGCTTGGTAATATAAATGGCATAAGTGGCGTTTTTCCGGTGACAAATGTTCCATTCGGCTGATGGAGCTTCACTCTCACCCTATGTCACCTATTAATATTATATAAATATTACATAAATGTATGTATTGTATACAAGCGCCAAGCACTTTATCAGGGTAAAACTTTCTCGGGCTGTTCGAAATGATTATAATTAGATTAACTAATTACTACTGTCTGCACTTTTCACGAAGAACTCCTCCAATGAGTGATGCCACTAGGTTTTGGCCTGGAAACTATGATGATGACACTCTTGTGTAATACAACCAGGAGGGGAATCATGGTTAACGACCATATCTTCACACGAGTGTGAAAATATGTTTAACGACCATGTCTTCACACGAGTGTGAAAATTTCGGTCCCTAACCCGGGTTGGCCACTTAGGTGGGCACCTAAATGGTCTGCGTCTTCGGGTGCAAAAGCTCCCCGGACTTTAAAAGAAAATAAAATAAAATGCAGCATACCTGTATATTAATTTGTTTCAAGCGGAATAGGGAACTGAACTAAAAGATCCAATTGGTAAACTACTTTATGAAAAAATGTTTAAGACTTTTACTCTTAACTCTTAAAATAAACCTGTGGCATCAAATACTTAAGAATCTGAGAATTACTTAAATGAATTGATCATCACATCTTACAGAATAATTAACTTACTGTGCCACAATTGAGCTTTGAATAAGATTGAAAATCAATTTCACGGCTCAAAATGGGCTGACAAAATTTAATGGAAGGATAAGAGTCTACATCCTGTTATCAGTGTGCATCAATACACACACATAAGCTTTATCAAATTATAAAACGGAAAAGGGGAAAATGTTTCGAGTTTCTACCTGTTACCTTCAGAGTCACGTATCATATGAAGGAGTTTTTTATAGGGCTTTGACAGAAGATAAGGTGATTTTAACACCTGCAAAACATGTTCCAAATAATTTTTTCTTACTATAAAGGCTTTGATCGACGGGACGTCGAAGTCTCTTGTTGCTCTGCTTCATCCACTGATTCACTTTGATCTTCGATAGCATTTCTTTTTTCTTTTTCTCCAATTCTTCCACTTCTTTATCACGTCGCTTCTTCTCTATTTCCTCTATAAAGAAAAAAATATAGAAGTAAGAAAATAAGTGCATGGGAAGAGATCATAATAAGGCTGAAGATGTCACAAACCTCACGCTTGACCTTTTTTTTCTATTTCAAAAGAAATATATCTATGTCCTTTTCTTCAAAACTTACATGACACACATACTTATATCTATGTCAAGTTATTTTAGATAACATGGAAAAACTGAAAGAAAAAAGGAAATGCACATCGTGAAAATCTAGTGCATTATTTTCTTTACCTACTTATGGTAATATACCTTAAAGAAAGAGACATTTTCTTTTAAAGTTGAAAGTGTCATTGGGGATAGATAAGTTCATACGCACGCATGACACAGAACTGATAGACATTTTTTCGGCGATCAAACATTTTCTTATAGATTTATATTTAATTTTTTATAAGACAGACAAAAAGGAATCTAAAGATAAAATAATCTTATACCAAACATAGGTGTCTTGGACGTATGATATTTAGGTCTCCACTTTTGTTTCATATGCATGTGCTTAGGTTCTTTATAAAGTAAAAATTATTATTATAACAGAATAATTTATACTGATATGTATGTGCTTATATTTTACTTGATGCTATTGTGCCATTATATACAGGGTATTTGGTCGAAGATGTAACAAACGAAGAGGGCAGATTCTACCCACCATTTGCAACAAAAAACACTATAATATATACCATGGGTCAATTCTCAATAGTTTCGCCACAGGAAATTTTTTTGTTATTTTCCAAGGTAGGTCCATTTTACTTTAAAAAATCGATTGCTGCACCTAAAATATTGATGATATAGCTGAAATAAAGGTATTGTTGGAAAGAGGAGAAAATTTCAGTTTAGAAAATGCCTTAAAGGAGTAAAACATATCCATAAATTTCATTTTATTGTTAATTTTATCAAAAAAATTAAAATTTATTTTTGTTTGACCCTGTAATTTTGCCAAAACGGCATGAACTAAAGTTTGCCACATTTCAGTAAAACTCCTCCATTTATTCCATTAAGTTTTAATTGTTATCATTACCCTAATAAGTGAGATGAATAAGCGGATTTTTTTTTTTTTTTTTTTTTTTTTTCACATTAAATTAATGAGGACTGCAGACCATACTGTCCATAGGGCAATCCTAATTGACCTTATTATATTCCGGTCAAATATCATAAGAGTTAAAATTTCCTTTTAGATAGTCCAGAGGACTATGGTCAATTAGGATTGCCCTATGGACAGTATGATCTACAGTCCTCATTAATTTAATGTGAAAAAAAAAAAAAACCGCTCATTCATCTCACTTATTAGGGTAATTATAAAAATTAAGACATCTCCTCTAAGTAACACGTAAGGTGGTCTGTACGCGTTTTTACGGTCGTATTTTTTTACAAAAACTCAATCATAGCTCAAAAAAATTTCATATTAACTAATAGTGTTATGGTACGTAAATTGAAGGGGAAGAAGTTTTACTGAAATTTGGCAAACTTTAGTTCATGCCGTTTTGGCAAAATTACAGGCTCAAACAAAAATAAATTTTTTTGATAAAATTAACAATAAAATGACATTTATGGATATGTTTTGCTCCTTTAAAGCATTTGAAATAGACACATTTTCTGAGAATTGACCCAAGGTATATATAGTGTTTTTTGCTGCAAATGATGGGTAGAATCTGCCCTCTTTGTTTGTTACATCTTCGACCAAACACCCTGTACATAATTGAATATATTGCATAATTTAAATATCGAATTATAATAATCTTTTCAATCAAAATTGATTATATCCATTTCTGAGCATAAGCCTCCATGTGGTGCATAGTAATAGTGAGAATGTATAAATTAAAAAATATTTAATTTTTTTAAAATCTTAGTGGGTGATTGTGTTTCCTTTTCAATTTTTAATGAGGACAAATTGGTTTTCATTATTATAGAATTTAAATGAGCCGTGAAAGGCTCAACAATTAACGTCATACGTCTTTACAAAGGTCAGGTCTACTGCCCATGCGCACGTAGAAAATTGTCGTAGGTACTGTTGTTTTAAATAGAAATATGGTTACACCCTCCAAAAAGTTATTTCGAGATGTCTGTGAAGGAAAATTCTATTGAACCCGGGGACATTATTAAAATCCGTTTCATATACATGTATGTCTGTGCATACTTATGTATGTATGTTCGTTCGAAACTTTAAACCTCTATAACATCGCTTGAAGACATCGTATTGAGATGCGGTTTGCGGCATGTTTTAGAACTTTTGTCGGAAAAACTGATTAAGTAAACCCGAACATCGGAGCTCGTTTCGGAACTACAGCCACTTAAACACAAAATATGTCTGTCGACGATAACTTCAGTAGGTTTTATTTGATTTCAATTCCCTTTGGGGTATATAATAATATGTGTCCTATGTGGTAGAATGAAACTAAATTTTTGAGCACAATCGGACAAGGGATTTGGGAGATATTGGCATTTTAGTGTTTTTACTTCCATAAAAATGGTTGTAAATACTGAATTCTCTATTGCTCACGTATTGACACCGCAGCATTTCATGGAAGTCATGTGTGGGATTTCCACACCGGTACTTTTTACTTTAATATAAAAAAAATAAATAGCACTGATAAAAAAAAAATAGATATGACCTGATGAGACGCAACCTCCCAATATCCTCCACACTACGTCTATTGTATACGTCTTGTTTAAAATCAATTATGAAGTCATTTTGAAATTACGTTAAAATGAAATTATCGCTGCAATCAAAAGTACGCTTATTTAACCTCTCTAATATCTCAGAAACTAAATTTTTCTTGATAAAACGACTTCTATTATAGAATTTGTGTATTTGCATGGTCTATTTCATAGATATCTCTAAGCGTAAGCATTAAAATAATTTTTGAGGTCTTTAAAACGTATAGTTGACCCCAAATTTAGAAATTAGATAATTTTTCGATTCTCCTCAGGGTTTGATTTTTGTCGAATGCCAAATTTTATCGATATCTTCCCAGTTATTTAGGCTCCGTGCGTCTTCAAAAACTACAGACAATTTAATTTAAAAACCATTTGTGCAAAATCGAATTGTCATGTCATCGCAATATTTTGTCACTATAAATTACGTTTATCTCCAGTAGGGACGAAAAGTTTTCAGGACTGGTTTATAGGTAATAATGTGGGTATTTTCATCCCTGTTTTTAAGAACAGGGATGAAAATACCGTAAATAATGTAAAAACAGGAAAATAATGTGAAAACGGAATTATAATCCACGTTCGCCAACCTAATTATTTTGTAAATAGTAGAGAATGAATAGCCAACGTAGTGCATTTGTTGAAATCAGGTTGGCAGCACTGCTTTTAAACTCCCAGCTGTGTTGCAAGTCATTCTACGATGCTTTGTTTCATTTTTGTTTAGTTTTTGTTGAACTTTATCTTTTGTATTACTTTAAAAGTGATTATTAATTGCTTTAATTAATTTATGTTGTTTTATATATGTATTAAATTCGTTTAATAAAGAAATACAATGTTTTCTTTGTTGAATAAACCTTATATAGCGCTTTTTCTGGAGATAAAATTTTGTATGTACCTCGAGAATAATGCATTATTATTCCCTTGTTATAATTATCTCCCTCGGCTACGTCTCGGGAGCTAATTGATATTGATCCCTCGGCTTCGCCTCGGGAATTAAAATATCTAATACCCTCGGCTTCGCCTCGGGATTAAGTTGCCTTGATTCCTGAGGCAAAGCCGAAGGAATCAACTCTGTCACGCGGGAAATAATGTCTTACATTATTCCCTAGGTGCATAAATAACTATATTATTAGGTACTAAAAATTACTAGGACTTTGGTTTATATGGGTGTAATAATATTTAAAGTAACAGTCACCTCGTGTTTACTTTCCGATATCCGTTTATAAGATTTTACACGAATCCAAATAAGTGTTTCTCTGTCGTTCGTTATCCTTTAGCCTTGTTTAGACTGCCGAACCGAACAGAGGACACATGCCGAGCATTGGTATCTGATCATGCCTAGTCAAATGTGTGCCTGCGCACATCACTCTAGGCATGCGCAGACCAATGTTCGGCTGGTTTCCTCTGTTCGGTTCGGCAGTCTGGACGAGTTAGTCAGTCTGTGCAGACGCTTAGAGCTTGAACTACTAAAACGATATAGATAAAATTTGACATGCATATTGAAAAAAATTTGAGGCAAACTTAAGAATTAATTTTAGCTCCTATTATTATTATTTTTTTTAAATAAATTAACTGTATTAAATATTATCAACGTTTATAGAAAAACAATCATGATTGTTTCTGCTTTGAAAAATTGCAAATTATGTGTTTTGTTCTTTCCCAACTAACCACTTTATGCTAAGCCGAAGTATATTGATAGACGGAGTACTAATTCCGATAAAACTAAAAAAAAAAATTAAAAAAAACAAAAAAAAAAAAAATACTTTTCTTACTATAGGTAGTGAGGAAATGTAAAAATACTGAAATAATTTTACTCCTTAATTTGGAAGGTATGTATAATATCTAAAAGTCTACGTTTTCTGACTTTTTATTNGAGGAAACATTCAGAACAAGTAAGAAAAAAAATTACATAACAAAAACGAACTTACATTTGTTTTTTGTGGGTCGCGTTAAGGTTAACACAGAAGACTCTACATTTAGTACGGTGCAATTAGTCCAAAAAACGACCTAACCCTAACATCCAAAGTTAAAGTTTCCCTCCAACTCCAATTAATTTCCCGGTTGAAATAACCGGGAAATCAATAAATTTTGAAAAATAGCAAAAAAATGTATTCTTAAAATAATATATAGCGAATTTCTGAACTATTTTTATGTATTTAAGTACTAATAACTAGCTCTTAGACACAGGTTCTATTATTTTTGTAGCTATTTTTCAAAAAATATTGATTTCCCCGTAATTTAAACACTCTTTTGCATAGAAACCATTCGACTTACAAGAAAATGATAAAGATATAATTTGTTGGTATTTTTCTCTTCTTTATTTTACTACTTCTACGTTTTGCGTAAATAGCTTGCTTTGCAAGTTACAAGGCGAAATCCAATAAAAAAATTAAAGAAGATAGTGGTTTTATGATGAATTCTCATATTTGCGTGTAAAATTGTTGTTGGACAACTCTAGATTCGTGTTCAGCACACCAAAAAACATAAAATTAACTGCCAGCGCAGTCCGGCCACAAAAAATTGGGGGTGGGGGTCCATAGGGCACCATTCTACTTTTACACCCTCCGTAACTCTAGAACCGTTCACTTTAGNCATGGACTCGTCTTGCATCTTATCTCCTCTTTCTCCTTTAATAAAACAGAAGCATAGTTTTTAAAGATGGATTAAGTTGTCCATTTTATCGAACGGATCACAGAAATAGTATCACTCAAATTATCCGTTTAATTTTATACTTTTTCGATCTACTTTTTTAGCTCCTACCTTCGAATCTTATACCCTGCACTTTTAGATTTTATTTATTTATTTTATTTTTATTTTTATTCATCGAGTTATTTGACTTAAATAGGCCTGATTCTATGCACGCATGTTGATTGTGCTGTTTAAGTGATTCTGTGGAAATGGACATAGTCTACTTCAGCAAAGGAACGAAGAATCATTTAACTGATTCTTTTAATTTAGAGATAACTTTTATCTGTACAAAGTTGAGCCTTAAAATCACATAAATCCTACTTCTAGTACACAATATTACTCTTAAGATTTTAACACGCAGTACATTAAGTATTAAGTACTAATATGGTTGAAAATCATTGGAATCCGTATTAAAAAATCACAAATCTTTGTTATTTTAATAAAAAGTCAGGACGACAAACTCAAGTAGGTAAAACTAAATCCAGTAATATCTAATTTAATCTATTTATATAAACTTTAAACACATATAAAAAGTTTTTAAGAGGTGATTGATAACACTTAAAGTTTTCGAATTTCAGCAAGTTCAAATTTAATTGCATTAATAATACCTCGGAGGAAACTTATATTTGTCTTAGGAAAACAACATGGTNTGTGTGTATGTATGTGTGGTATCATCGTAGCGCCCAAGGTATTTAACCTAGAGAGTTGAAACTTGGCAGAAAAATCAGTCATACCTGAAGTGGTGCCGCCCGGAAAATCAACTTTTTCCGCCATCTTGAACCCAGTTTGCTGAGTCAGCGAAAACTTTAAAAAATCGTAATAAATCGATGCTCCTGATTGAGTTGAAATTTGGCACGAATGTACCTCTCTGTATGACAAACAAGCCCGCCAAATTTCAATTAGATATTAGCCGCCAATTTGAAGTTATTAATTTTTGAATTTTTAAACTGTGATGGTTAATAATACCGAAAGTATAAATAGGATTTTGATGTATAGCATATCGTTGGAACCGGAAAAAATTAAGGAACAAATATAAAAAAAACCGATGAAATTACATTAATTAGTTTAAAAGATATAACTAAATATAATTATTTATTAGTGCGATAATTTTGATGACGTCAAAGTTTGTTTACATATTTCAAAATATCGCCGAACTTCAAATAATTAAATAAAATGTGGCCTCTGAAGTTAGGAAAGATTCCGAGGTACCCCGTACCCGATTGTTTTACCTTTTGTCCAAAATTATGATGTGTTGATATGGCGGTCGCCACATTAGAGCTGTATGGAAAAATCAATCAGTCTACTAGGTAATAGTATAATGTATGTTACGTTTGTTGCTACCCCATTGTAGCACATGAGTGGAATTAACCTTATATTCTACACAGACAACGGTAAAATTTGGAGGGTCCCACTCTGTGCGAAAAATCGCCAGGTATGAGGGGGGGGGGGGTTAACAAAAAAGACCAAAAATATTTCGTCTTTATCTGGGATTCGAACCAAATACACCAGCAGTGTATTAAGACAATTAGTTCCAGGACAGTGTAAATTAGTTTAAGTCACACTTTAGCAATTACAGAAAGGAAATTTACTACTTGCCAAAAAAGTAAAAAAAAAAAATAAATAAATAAAAATTATTAACATATTTACATTGAACACTCTTTAATTTATTAGAAATTAGTTCCAATACTGTTACCACAATTATTTGCTAGCTAAATACTCGATTAAATATGGACAGCAAATTTTACACCTGAGGAATTATTACTCAATAAAATGCAACTATTGTAGTAAATGAGTGAAGATTTGAATATGTTAAAATTATTTTAAACTTTACTTTACTTTAAAAAAAGGAATGAAATGTTGGACTAAGACGAAGGAAAGAACGATGTTTACTACAAAGTACATCGAGGTACAATTCTTCAGATCCTTCTTAGAGACAAAGGACCTCTTTTTTTTTATTCCCTTTCAAACAGGACTCTTTTTTTCCCCTTATCCTTTGCCATTGTACAAACCTTTTTCCTGAGCTGTTTTCTTTTTGAGCCACTCCTCCTTCATGATCGTCCTCAGTTTAGATTGGATAATTTCTTTATCTCTCTTTATCTTCAGAACCATTTCTTCAGCACGTTTCTGCTTACGTTTTATCTCTTTTTCCTTGGGTGTTGAAAAAAAAAACACAAAGAAATAAAACTTTAAAAGAAAATGTTTTTAAGAGAGATAAAAATGGGGTTTCTTTTTTTATATATTTTTTCAGGTAGTAATTTAAATTTCAAAATTTAGGATGTATAATATAATTTATATTCATAAATGCAGTTAAGCAGTAAAGCATAAGCTTATTTTCATTCTGAACTAATTCCTGTAGCTTCCTATTTCAAATTTAAGCTACATTTGAAATTTTAGAGTAACTGCTGCTTCTTTTGTTCCTCACTAGTATTTAGTTAAAGGCCAGTGAAGTTATAGTTTTAACAAGATGCTTCAAGTTTGGATTAGCATTTACGTGACTGATAATTCAGGACTATGCAATATCATTTAAATCATTTAATGACCATTGAGTAGAATTAAAATGCTGCAATGTGTGGCAGTAGCTGAACTCCATAAGGGGTTCCTAAGCAGGGCCCAAATAAGTAGCCTAATTCCAAAGTGCTTGGTTGGATTGCTACGGTCCTCTTAGGCCCAATTCACACACGAGTGGCGTGGGTATGGCGTGGCGCTGGTTTGTGCCACCTCTATATAGGCTAACTTATGGACTGGTGTGGCGTGGACAAGGAGTGCAAGTGGTGCCTCCGCCACGCCACTTGTGACTTATCGAAGTGGCCCGCCATTTGCAAACCATTAATTTCTTTCTCTGTTCTTCCTTTATTTTCAACCATCTTTGTGTGTGTCTTTTTTCTATTTTAAGATAAATAATAAGTAAGGCGGCGGTAGGATATTGGGGGCCCCCCGCAAACTTTTACTGGGGGCCCCTCTATTTCCCTATCAGGTGCCCCCAGATCACCGGGGCCCCCACGCCGCAGGCACTGCGGGCCCGTTATCTCCGCCACTGTACATAATTACTTACTTAAAAACAGAAAACAGACACACAAAGAAGATTGAAAACAAAGAAAGAACAGAGAAATAAATGAATGGTTTGCAAGTGGCGCGCCTTGTGATAAGTCAAGAGTGGCGTGACGGAGGCGCCATTTGCTGGCCTGCGCCTCTTCTACGCCATAACAGTGTACATTGGGCCATAAGTTAGCGTATAGAGGTGGCACAAACCAGCNCGGGTTAAGTGTCTAAGGTTCCTTTCAGAAAAAGAGAGTTATTCTTCTGATACCCTAATTGTTAAAGTCTTTAACGAAATTATTAATCTTATAAAAGCAAGCTAACTTCCAACCATCAATGTTCTAGTACAATTGATTCCGGAGATATCATCTCGTTGAATTTAGTATAAAGGTAGCCGTAATCTTTAATCAAGATAGTTAATCGTTAACATATATTTTATTAGCGAGCATCTAGGAGGTAAAAGGGCCTATAAAATTTCATGATTTGAGATGATTCGAAAGATATGGTGATGTATCAGTGAGTGTTATTTGTATTTTATATATGTATAGATTATTAATTACCTAAACAGTGTCCCCGGATCGACGCATGAATAGGTGAAAAACACTAAAATTTTTTGAATTAAAATTTCATCTTCAGGGGTTCAGCCCTGTTTGGATAGAAACTAATTTATGTCATAATTTAAGTTTCGAAAAATCAAGTATGCCTTGTAAATTTACAAAAAAGTTATTTGTCCCACGAGTAAAGTGCTTCTTCTCCAAGAGATACGACAAAATGTTATTAAAAAATTGTTTAGAGAGAAAAACTGAGTAAGAATACAAAATTTCAAAGCGCTCCACCTACATTGATGT
The DNA here is from genome assembly GCA_001010745.2 of Gerris buenoi. Lineage (NCBI taxonomy): Eukaryota > Metazoa > Arthropoda > Insecta > Hemiptera > Gerridae > Gerris > Gerris buenoi. The sequence goes on from KZ651281.1 coordinate 103,651, forward strand.
ATTGCATTATTTACCACTCCATATTATGCCTATTTTGCTTTAAAATAGTAAAAAATAATAATTTTAGTTTTAGTGGTGTTTTCTGTGCCATAAAATAGGTTTCAAATTTCGAAAATACCTCTATGAATATNAGTGATTCTGTGGAAATGGATATAGTCTACTTCAGCAAAGGAACGAAGAATCATTTAACTGATTCTTTTAATTTAGAGATAATTTTTATCTGTACAAAGTTGAGCCTTAAAATCACATAAATCCTACTTCTAGTACACAATATTACTCTTAAGATTTTAACACGCAGTACATTAAGTATTAAGTACTAATAAAGTTGAAAATCATTGGAATCCGTATTAAAATATCACAAATCTTTGTTATTTTAATAAAAAGTCAGGACGACAAACTCAAGTAGGTAAAACTAAATCCAGTAATATCTAATTTAATCTATTTATATAAACATTAAACACATATAAAAAGTTTTTAAGAGGTGATTGATAACACTTAAAGTTTTCGAATTTCAGCAAGTTCAAATTTATTTGCATCAATAATACCTCGGAGGAAACTTATATTTGTCTTAGGAAAACGACCTGGTTTTTAATACAGTATAATTTCCTCTCCCTCTAGAATTGTGTTGCGGGTTAAGTGTCTAAGGTTCCTTTCAGAAAAAGAGAGTTATTCTTCTGATACCCTAATTGTTAAAGTCTTTAACGAAATTATTAATCTTATAAAAGGAAGCTAACTTCCAACCATCAAAGTTCTAGTACAATTGCGGTTCCGGAGATATCGTCTCGTTGAATTTTGTTTATAAGTAGCCACTATCTTGAATCAAGATAGTTAATCATTAACATATTTTCTTAGTGAGCATCTAGGGGGTAAATAAGCCTACAAAATTTCATGTCTTGAGATGGTTCGAAAGATATGGTGATGTGTCAGTGAGCGATATTTGTATTTTATATATGTGTAGATAATTATAATATATTCCCTATAGTCTGTTCAACATAAATAAACCTTTACTAAAGATTGTACCTGATAATCAATACGGGCCTATTTGTTTAATCCAATACATGTGAAGTGTACAACAACTGTACAGTCTATAAATGGATACATTTCCATCCCTATTTACCGTAGGTAGATACCATAGTCCTCTGGGCTAAACTTTGACCCTGTAAACATTGAACGTAGGTTGGCAACGTTTAAACAGTTGAATAAAACATGTTCTTCCATGTTCTCTTGTGTCCTGATTGCTAATCTAATTTGGAACTGGCTCAAGGCTTGAAGGGTCTGATTACTCTGTGGACATTGGCTCCCTTTTTGTTTTCTTAGTTTTTATTTTCTTCCCTTTTTAAAATTAATTTTCTAGCTTTTTTATCTTCTCTTATTTATCTTCTGGAACCTTGTCACATGATTCTAAATAAACCTCCGAAATCTATTTAAGTATAATTAAAAAAAAGCGGAAAAAACATTGGAACGGTTTTACAAAAATATAATAATTAAATGTGGAATATATTACATCCAGACTCAATTTTATGCATTTATATATTATTTCTTCTTATCCAATTGTAACAATATTTTCAAAAAAATAAAGATAGGTGTATGGTTTTACAAGAGGAATTGTAAACTCATTGAATTAATGAAAATAGAACTCAATCAATCGACAGTATATTAGCAAAATTCATGAAGGTTTTTTAGCAAGGGTCGGCTTGATTTTACAAGAAAAAAGAACATCTTCGTTTGAAACAAAACATAATAAACCTATTTACATTAAACCACGGAAAGTTCCATTCACTACTAAGAAAAAAGTTAAGGATGTGATAGAGAGACTAACTAAATTAGGAATAATCTCAAAAATAGAATACTTGGATTGGGGCAATCCTGTAGTTCCGGTAATGGATCTGTTGTAGGCTGTGTAGGAACTACAAGGTGACCCTTAAAAAAATACAAGATATCAAGTAGTCAATTCCAAGAATAGAAGACATATACATGCCGCCATTAATTTTGTACTCTTGATATATCAAAAGCTTACATTTATCTATGGATGAAAAAGTGCTCGATTATAGACAATAAAAACATAAAGTACTTTTTTTTAAGTAAATAGGTTGATGTTCCGAGCCTAAGCAATGTGGCAAAGTTTTATGTAAAGATTGTTACTAGGTACATCAGGAACCAAATGCTTCTTTGATGATAGTATTATACAAGGAACAACAGTCGAGGAATTATTGGAAAGGCTAAGAACAGTACATAAAAAGATTGAATAAAATAACATCAGGTTGAACAGAGATAAATGCACATTCTGCAATAGATATCAATTATATAGGTCTTATAATTGATTCAACAGGTCTACATAAAAGTAAGGAAAAAGTTAAAGCCATAATGAATGCGAAGCGACCTTAGAATATTAAGAAGTTTAGCTCACTACTTGGACTTGCAAACTATTCTCACGAATTTGTAACCAACCTTGCCACTGTTTTATAAACTTTTAAGCAATATACTAAAAAAATGAGTATATATTTTCTTGGCACACTTCAATCCAAATTTACCGCTAATTTTAGCAACTGACGTGTCACCGGTAGGCTTAGGTGCTTTAATATCACATAGGTATCCCGATGAATCTGTTGACCGATTTAATTTCTGGTTGGGATCCAAACTAAGGACTACTTCTCTAATACTCTTTAAATCGAGTAGTTAGTATTTTATTATTTTTCCTAGAACTAGAGTTANAAGGCTTGAAGGGTCTGATTGCTCTGTGGACATTGGCTCCCTTTTTGTTTTCTTAGTTTTTATTTTCTTCCCTTTTTTTAAATTAATTTTCCAGCTTTTTTTTATCTTGTCTTATTTACCTTCTTTAAGCTTTTTTCACATGATTCTAGAAAAAAAAACCTCCAAAATCTATTTAAGTATAATCTAAATAAGCGGGGGGAAACACATTGGAAAGAAACGGATTTACAAAAATATAATGATTAAACGTGGAATAAAGTTTTACATACAATCTCATTTATATGCATTTCTATTTTATTTCTTCTCATCTAATTGTAACTAAATTTTCCAAAATGAAATATAGGAGTGTGGTTTTACAAATGGAATTGTAAAATCATTGTTTTCAATGGAATAACACTCAATCAATCGTCAAAAATTCAAGGAGGTTTTTAAGCCAGGATTCGGCTTGATTCCACAAGAAAAAGAACATATTCGTTTGAAAGAAAACATAATAAACCTATTTACATTAAACCACGGCAAGTTCCATCCGCTATTAAGAGAAAATTTAAGGATGAGATAAAAAGACTAACTAAATTAGGAATGATCTCAAAAATTGAATACTTAAAGTGGGGCACCCTACTAGTTCCGGTAATGAATCCAAATGGATATGTTATAGTCTGTGTACGGACTACACTACAAGGTAACCCTTAAAGTAATACAAGATATCAAGTACTCAATACCCAAAAAAAGAAGAAATACATGCCGCCATAAATTTCGCACTCTTGACATATCAAAAGCTTATTTACATTTATTAATGGATGAAAAAAGTGCTCGATAATAGACAACAAGCAAACATAAAGGACTTTCTTTTATGTAAATAGTTGATGTTTGGAGTCTAAGTAACGGAGCCACATTGCTGGGGCAGCAATGTGGCAAAGTTTTATGTAAAGATTGTTACTAAGTACATCAGGAACCAAATGCTTCTTTGATGATATTATGATACAAGGAACAACAGTCGAGGAATTATTGGAAAGTCTAAGAACAGTACATAAAAAAGATAGAAGAAATAAAAGATTGAATAAAATAACATCAGGTTGAACAGAGATTAATGTACATTCTGCCTAAGAGATATAAATTATTTAGGTTTAGGTCGTATAATTGATTCAACAGGTCTACATAAAAGCAAGGAAAAAGTTAAAGCCATAATGAATGCGAAGCGACCTTAGAATATTAAGGAGTTTAGCTCACTACTTGGACTTGCAAACTATTGCCACAAATTTATACCCAAACTTGCCGCTGTTTTAAAAACTTTTAAACAATTTACTAAAAAAACAAAATGAGTATACATTTTCTTGGCACACTTCAATCCAAATTTACCGCTAATTTTAGCAACTGACGTGTCACCGGTAGGCTTAAGTGCTTTAATATCACATAGGTATCCCGATGAATCTGTTGACCGATTTAATTTCTGGTTGGNAACAGAGAAATAAATGAATGGTTTGCAAGTGGCGCGCCTTGTGATAAGTCAAGAGTGGCGTGACGGAGGCGCCATTTGCTGGCCTGCGCCTCTTCTACGCCATAACAGTGTACATTGGGCCATAAGTTAGCGTATAGAGGTGGCACAAACCAGCGCCACGCCAGACTCACGCCACTCGTGTAATTGGGCCTTAAAGGTTGGTACGTCCTTGACGTTCTTACTATTGGAACTATTTGACTAGTTTAGATTTTGAATCTGCCTTTATTCAATAAAAATTCACTGCTACTTCTTTCAACGACATTATCGTAGATAAAAGTTGCTTTAAATAACAATAAACTACACCAAATCCGTAGTACGAAAAATACTTAATTGTATATAAAGGGGGAAAAAATTAAATTGATTAATTTTACACAATTTTGGTCCAAAAAAGACTAAAAAAAAAAAACTGCTGTCTTACTTATATCGTCCGTGGTCATTGTGCGTTGTCTGTATTCTGTGCAGACGCATTTAGACTAGACTACTGAGCCGATTGAAATTTGTTTTGCATGTTTAATCATACTGCCGAGGTGAATTCAAGAAATTCATCTTAGAATATTGAATACTGAAGGCTACTTTCGACAAACCATCCAAATTTCATTAAAATCAGATATGTGCTTTTGATGATATAGATGTAAATAACATTTATGTTTGTGCGCATGTTAAAGAGAAACATATAGGCGCAGAAGGTTGAAACAATATGGGACCAACAATGGGGCTAGTTATGACCTACACCATCCAAATTTCAATAAAATCAGATGAGTAATTTTTAAGATATGTTGGTTCGCAAAAATTGAGGAACAGACTGACAGACTGTCACGCAACCAAAAGTGTTCTTTGATGTTTCAAAAGGATTTCTGTCTTGGAATTTTTTAATCAGAGAATAAAGCATTTCGTTCGAATTAAGCAGTTCGTTCTTCGGAACGATCACATAGCTTCTGCATTACCTTCGATAAGCTCGGAAGCAAAAATTATTACTGGATTTAAATTTGGTCTACAGTGCATATGAGAAAGCTCGGATGTAGTTTGTTGTACTGATTTTTTTTTTTNGATTTTCCGGTTATTTCAACCCTCCTTAAAATGGTGTAACTTTTTACCAAACAATATGGGGACTGTCTAGAACAATTTGGAGTTGGAGGGAAACTTTTACTTTGGATGTTGGGGTTTGGGTCTAATTGCACCGTACTAATGTTAAGATGGACAACTGCTAGCAAACTACGAACTTAGTTACAAAAGAAGGAGTTAGTTACAAAACATACACACAATTAGGCACAATTTTTGGCTCAGTCAAACAGTCAAAGAACCTATCGAAACAAAAGCTAAATACGGAGTATATTAGCTGATATGTGTGACTTGTAAAGGTGTATATGTCGTACATTCAGGTAGAAAATAAGTATATAGTGCATGCACGCATTGCTGAGCACTATAGATCATGGAAAAAAGCATTATTTAAAGTAGTATTAAACTTGCGTGGCTTTATATTAAGAAGTAATTATTTATGAAAAAAATAACATTTTGAGAAAATTAACAGACTTGGAATCATTGAACCCTAATGAAATTTATTGTTTGGTTAACCCTAAATTATGTTTATATTTATTGCAAACTATTTATTTAATTTATATTTATTTTTATTTTAAATATAATTTAGAACGCTATCTTTTGGGTTCATTGATAACTAAACTGCTTATTTTTCCCCTTTTTAATTTTTGTCAGAAATAATTACCNATATATTTTCTTGGCACACTTCAATCCAAATTTACCGCTAATTTTAGCAACTGACGTGTCACCGGTAGGCTTAGGTGCTTTAATATCACATAGGTATCCCGATGAATCTGTTGACCGATTTAATTTCTGGTTGGGATCCAAACTAAGGACTACTTCTCTAATACTCTTTAAATCGAGTAGTTAGTATTTTATTATTTTTCCTAGAACTAGAGTTATTTAATATTTACTAGCGCAACTGCCGTATTGAGAGAAGAGGGTGGTAATTAAATGAATGCACCAATTATTGATAATTTTTTTAATGGCTTATTAGTCTAATTGGTTTTGACTGGCTATTTTTTATATAACTGGACTCCTAACTACGATTTTCAGAGTATTATATTCTTAGTAATTAAATCAATTATGTATAATATAGTCCTGATTATATTCCTTGAAGGAATATTCCTTTTTTTCAAGGCTTTGAAAAAAAAAATAATTTAGGAATTTTAATTCATTGCTAGGCCTACATGACAATAGGAAACATAGCCGCTAGTACTTAGTAGAAAAAAATAATGGTAGTAGTCCAAACCCTCGTTTGGAGTTTATAAAACGAATCATTTATACAGTCCATTATATAAACTTTCATTTGTATCTAAAAATGTCTAGCAATAGTTAAATGTTAGATGTTTGAATTGTCAGTAGATTTGAGATGGTTGAGGTCCCCTAATTCGAAGTTTGCTAGATCGGAACCCCTCTTGGTTTAAGATAAAACTTATGGGAGTGCCGGAATTAGTTTCGCTGGAAGTAAGTTTTCAGCTGACCGCAGACATAGCCCCCTTGCGGAAATAATTCTATCCTGAAGTGAAACCTCTCCCTGGGTTTTACAGGGCTGTATAATTTAACCTTTTTCCTTAACTAAAAATAAACATGGCTTAAATTTGCAGTCCCTAAAGGCTTTTGCGAATTTATTGTTTTTCCCTTTCTCTTACTTTTTTGTGTGGTGTGTTTGAACTGTAGATTTTTTTGTAAGCTTCGTTTTAAAATTTATTATAAGATTAATTAAACGTATGGTAAAAGTAAAGAGGATAGATAAAATAATAAACAAATTTTCTTGCTGTATTTGGGATTTTGTTCAAATTTATTCTCAGTGAATTAAACAGAATCAGTTTTTAAAAACGTTTTTATTACTTTGCTTTGTAAGTTTCATCGCACACCTATTACCCCAATTTTGAACCACTTCCCGTCATTCAATCTTCCCCAAATTTTGCACATAGTAACTAGGGTGAAGAATACCGAAACAAACAAATTGTTGAAAATAAAACCTGTTTTTTAAAATGTTTTTTTTTTATATTAATTATTTGATTAAAGGAACAAGGTTATGATATTACTTATTTTGTGATAACTTAACTTCCGCTATTAGGTCGATTAAAGAAAACATCGTAAAATAAAATCAATTACCGATCACAGTTAAATGAAATAATATATACTTTCAAGGGAGTCATATTTAAGCTGAAAAGAGTATTAAAGTCTTGGTTGAACTATATATCTATAGGATAGAAAACGAGAGAAATTATTATTCATAATATCTTAATTTGAATATAAATTGTAAATTTTCTCTACTCCATCCATTCCTCCAGGTATGTAAATTTCAGTTTTAACTAGGCAATTGCCAATTTAGCTGTGTGTTATGACATCTTCATTGTAAACTCAAATTTACTTGTTTTTGTTGTTATCAACCAATTCTTAACGAGGAAAGCAAGTATAGATTAATACGCTGGCAATTGAAACTTAAAACTCTAATATATACGCTCTGAAGCTAAAGTGGAAAAGCTCAAGACAATTATAATACTTCACGAGTGCAGTGGTTGTACAAAATTGTAATACTTAGGTGTAACAAATAATGTCATAACACATGTGCTAAATAGTACCAAAGTTATTTATTTTTAACTACAATTATCGTTTTGGCAACCCATATGGTGAATATATTTAAATATTAGCTTAACGCTTGGAACATAATATCAAGATTATAATTATCTATTTTGTTTCCGATCATACCTAAGGCAATTAAAGAATTATGGTCAAGAAGGACTTTTTTTATACATCACCCAATTCAAAATTTAGTTTTTGACATTAAGGACTTATTAAGTTTTTTTTTGTTACACGTGTATTTAAAATATTTCTGCAGTATATAAACGTTTTAATGGCATTTGTTTACTCTAGCACCTCTCTTGGTTCTAAACAATAAATTCGCCCTGCATAAGTCTCGAAGGTTTGTGTGTTGGTCTCCCCAAGACATTGAGACTTTCGGGGCAGTTCTATATTTAATATTCATTTATCTTAATAGTTTATTAGACTTAGGGATACGATCACAATTATATACACAAGTGTGATACTCCTTTGTCCCAAGATACACTGGAATTAATATCCCTTCGTCTTAAAAGTAATTTAGACTAAGGGATAATATGCTACTCTGTATAATATTCCTTTGTCTAAATAACTATTAACACAAAGGGATATTAGGGGGTACTAAAGTAAAAAAGTACTTTTTTAATATAACTGGATTGCTGATCATATAATACGAGGTCTGTTCAAAAAATACGCGGACTGTTTGAATTACGCAGCTCCAGTTGGTCCTAGGAGAATCCGCTTGGTGCCACTAGGTTTGTACAGATCAGCTGATGATAACAACGTTTCCCGATTGCAGATATCTTTATTTGTTGAATAGCTACGTGGTTTTTTGGGAAGTGCGATTTCTTTGTTTGTCGCATTTTAGAATGAATGATCTGAAGGAACAACGACATCCTGTGAAATTCCGTGTTAAACTTGTAAAATCTGCAACTGAAACATTTGGTATGCTTAACATGGATTAAGGCGATGTTGCTATGAAGTGTTCGGAATGATTTAAGTGACATTAAAGTTTTAAGGGTGGCTGACAGTCCATTGAAGACGATGGACGTCTTGGACGTCCTTCCACGACAACTGATGACCCACACATGGACAAAATCAACACCCTGGTGCGGGCAAATTGACGTCTGACCATCAGGNGCCCTGCAAAAGTCTCGAAGGTTTGTGTTTGTCTCCCCAAGACATTGAGACTCCCGGGGCAATTCTATATTTAATATTCCTTTATCTTAATAGTTTATTAGACTTAGGGATATGATCACAATTATATACACGAGTGTGATACTCCTTTGTCCCAAGATACACTGGAATTAATATCCCATCGTCTTAAAAGTAATTTAGACTAAGGAATAATATGCTACTCTGTATAATATTCCTTTGTCTAAATAACTATTAACACAAAGGGATATTGGGGGGTGAGTCCAAACCCTCGTTTGGAGTTTATAAAACGAATCATTTATACAGTCCATTATATAAACTTCCATTTGTATCTAAAAATGACTAGCAATAGTTAAATGTTAGATGTTTGAATTGTCAGTAGATTTGAGATGGTTGAGGTCCCCTAATNATTTCAATAAAATCAGATGAGTAATTTTTAAGATATGTTGGTTCGCGAAAATTGAGGAACAGACCGACAGACTGTCCCGAATGTTCCTTATGTTTGAAAAGGATTTCTGTCTTGGAATTTTTTAATCAGAGAACAAAGCATTTCGTTCGAATTAAGCAGTTCGTTCTTCGGAACGATCACATAGCTTCCGCGTTACCTTCGGTTAGATCGGAAGCAAAAATTAATAAAATTACTACTGGATTTAAATTTGGTCTACAGTGCATATGAGAAAGCTCGGATGTAGTTTGTTGTACCGATTTTTTATTTTTTAATATTAATTAATTATTAATAACCAGCAGATTTTCTCAGGACACATTATTTGAACCCTATAACTCAACATTTTAATATTGTCTGACGCAGAACTTTTTCCGATTTTCCGGTCTGAAGTTATAGGGTTCAAATAATAAAAAAACGCCCCAAAACCAAATAAAACCACAGAGGAAAACGGTTTCAGACTTGGCCTAAACAAGTCATACAAAGAGGTATGGAAAGAGTATGTATAATTTACTTTTTTGCTTATGGGCACCCTGACTACTATTCGAACCTAAGGACAGTTTTTTACGTTGAAACTTGTTAGATAGAAAAAAAAGTTTGTGTTACACATATCAACTCAGGAATAAGATTAATAGTAAATCCCTGACACTGACTGAATAAGAGATACAATCTTGAAAGTTAAATGTAATTTGTATATTTTAATAAGTTTGTGGATATGGAATCAGAATCAGAAAAACGGATAGAAAGTGGAAAGTAGAGACGTAAGTCTGAAATTTGAAGAGCTAAAGGTAGATGGCAGGATAATGTATAAGGCCAAATTTTATGTTGTTTAAAAGTTTAGTCATTTTCTTTACGCGTTTTTAGGTTTTTATCTTAAAGTAAGTTTATCTTAGCCTTTACGAAAAGTTTGTAATGACGTGTATCATGAAAAGTTAAAATTGGAATACGGTGTCAAGTAACTGATATGACAAGACTACACTAAGCATGTTATCGCTCTTGGTTATAAAAAAGTTGTAACATGCATTTTCAAAAAAGTATTTTATAGAATACTATCGTGTAGTTCCAAAAGTGGTAATTTGCCCCTCCCAATAGTAATTATATACATTCCCAAAGAATGATGATTCGGATTTTGCTAAATATCACTGGCATGGAAGAAATATGACATTTTCAAGATTTCTGTGCATCATGATGTCAATTCGAATTAAAAACAAGATGATGTGATGATAGGAGAGGTCAAAAGTGTACATAATCAGGGAAGCCAAAATCTGAGCTTATCTTTGTCGGGGTGATTAAATTTGGTGGTTTGCTTGTATCTGTGTTAATTATTTGAGTTGGATCTCCATTATATTTGAAAGATAGATGAGCTAATAGGGGCACTTCTTTCATTTTCATGGCAGAAGGAACTAACCCCAACTTTTCATGTCCTGTAAAAAGGGGGTAATAAGGGACCCATACGACGTGGGCTCGAATTGAGATTGAATCTGTTATGTTTTAATTAATTTAAGTGGCAATTAAATTAAATATATTGGCTAATCTGCAGTTATCCATACAGTCGAGAATCGCTTGGCGGCCCAATTTCGCACTTAAGAGATTATATCCCTTTGTCAAAAGAGTTCATTTTTTAAGAGTTATACATTTGAAAGATTATATCTATATAATTAATACATTTTAGAGGTGATATTCCTTTGTCCAAACAATACATTCGATTTAGGCAACATTAATTTTCCAACCTCTTTTCCTAGGTGGCTGGATAACTGCAGATTTAACAATATATATATTAAAGATATACCTGTTTGATCTTATCCTGAAGCCAAGAGTCGAAGTGTTCTTTTTTCTGCCTTTCCAGTTCATCCTCATCATCAGATTCCCTCTCATCCCAGCAACATGGACTCGTCTTGCATCTTATCTCCTCTTTCTCCTTTAATAAAACAGAAGCATAGTTTTTAAAGATGGATTAAGTTGTCCATTTTATCGAACGGATCACAGAAATAGTATCACTCAAATTATCCGTTTAATTTTATACTTTTTCGATCTACTTTTTTAGCTCCTACCTTCGAATCTTATACCCTGCACTTTTAGATTTTATTTATTTATTTTATTTTTATTTTTATTCATCGAGTTATTTGACTTAAATAGGCCTGATTCTATGCACGCATGTTGATTGTGCTGTTTAAGTGATTCTGTGGAAATGGATATAGTCTACTTCAGCAAAGGAACGAAGAATCATTTAACTGATTCTTTTAATTTAGAGATANTGGAAACACCTTTGGGATACGTGTGTGCATTGGTGAGGAGAGTACTTTGAATGAGACCCAGACTTGTAACTTCTCAATAAAGTACATTTTGTTTTATGACGTCAGTCCGCGTATTTTTTGAACAGACCTCGTATGTTTAACCCTCGTATAACTTTCTGAATTTTGTTTTTTTTTCTGTGGTCTGTTTTAAGTGTCACTGTATTTGTGATTAATTACTTTTTTATCATTTGTTCTGAAGTTTGAATAAAGTAATTCCAATGGTTTTTGTCATGAATCTAATTCCAAGTCCTGTTTTCCGTTTATTGTGAAACAGTTGGATGCCTATCGATCAGTATTTTGAGCAGGGTGTCGATGATGGCCTTTGTTTACAGTGTTTATAGCATCGTATCAAGTTGAAGGTGGTTAATGAAAGGAGTTGACAAATGTTTACTCTTCCCCCTACTCCATACCCCCCTCCGTTGAGGTCTATTATTGATTTCACCTCAAGCTGTCTAGACGAAGAGAAGACGGATGAGGAAGATTCCCAATAGTACAATATAGATTCAATACTTAGCAATGTGATATAAATGATCGGTACTTCTTCAGTTTGGTACCCCCCTACTTCATTGCAATTTTGAGAAAACCTGAGTGGGTAAATGAGTGGGAAATAGTACTGACTTGCCTAGTTGGACAGGTGGTACTATGCCCAACAAATTTAAACACCCAGGTTATCTTTAAGTTCCAATGAAAGGGGTCAGTAAGTATTGATATAATAATGAGTGGATTTTACATACTTTTACAAAACATTGTTTCTGATAATCTGTTCTTTCNTTTTTATAATTGTAACATAATTTGACATTGTTGCTTGTTTTTTTAATTTAAATAGTTCAATAATAATATTTGATAAGTAAGTAAGTATTATGAAATAAATTATTATTTATAGGAAGTTTTTTTTCTGCCGCTAGTAGAAAAAATATTGTATGCAAAAAGACAGCAAAGGAAACATTTATGCCTCATTGATATATATTATATTGCCATAATGCCTCATTGATATATATTATCTATTATATTGCCTCATTGATATATATTATATAGAGTTAATTTCCATAGCCTGACCTCGCCTCCGGATCGGGGGCCAACTTAATCATTCGTAAGAAAAATTCCATTTTGCTGCATAGTTACATAAATAACTATTTATTAACATTTATATAAAGATATAGTTTTATTATTTTATCTTTGTAAAACTAATAGTGAGTAGTACGGTTTGCTTCCTTGTATCATTAATCTTATTGAAGGTAGGGTCTAAAGGAAAAATTAAAAGATCACTTTTGCAATATTTTGCCCCTCTTAGGGTCATCATAAAGCTGACTAGAATATTATTATCTTATCCTGCTCTGGCTATAATTTTTTTCTAATATAACCTTGGTGGTGTGCTTATTGTCAATTCAGTTTAGGATAATTTTTTTAAACCAAATTCCGCTTGTAACCTAGAACAATCAATTAGAAATTAAATTTTCCAAATTTCAATTTATAATAATTGGGTACTTTACAATTATAAGCGTTATTTCTTTACTTTTTATTTATTAAAGTTATTTCTTTAAAATTTGAAAGCTTAATTCTGGACTAGTTATCGTTATCGACAGAGGCAATTATTCTTCAGTGTAGCTTAGTTGGCTAGAGCGTCTATACTGGTAATATAGGAGGCCCGTGGTTCGAATCCCGGCGCTGAAGTCTATTATTCTCTTTCTGTCTCCCACTGTAAGTAGAAATTATAATTATATTTCAATTAAAAATAAATTATTGTAATGTCCGCTTAAAGCATTCTTAACTATTAAAACTTTAAAGCATTGTTGATACTTAAAAAAGTCACTAAATATTTTCCCGTTGTGAGAGACGGATAATTAAAATTTTGACGCACATGGTTGCTATACTGCATAGTATTTACAAAGGCACGGTGTCTACCTGTACAGACCGGAGAATATTAAAAAAAAGATAAAACATATCTCCGAAAGGCTTTATTTTTTATAACCATGCTTATTAGAACTTTTTCACTTATTTTTATCTCTTTTGAGATTTACAAAATATAATTTTATATATTTTTTTTTTAACACCCTGTATACAAATATGATATAATATAGAGACATGTATTATTATATTAGAAGCAAATTGTCTAAGCAAATAAAAATTGAGGCGTAAAAAAGCTTTTTACTTCAATAGCTCCNTAGTTATTCTATGTTTGTCACTATTGGTTGTAGTTCTATATATTTAAAACTTCAAAACTTAAATCATAAATCTAAATTAAGGTAAATTTACCAAATCCAACTTTCATAAGCATGGAATATATTCCATCTATAAGTAATTTATGTTTTTGGTAAATATATATTATCTTAAATTTATTTATCTTTTATATTTTTAAGCGAATCTGGAGGAGGTAGATGCCTCCTAAATTTTAAATAAACAGAATCATTTCAATTTCCGTTCACCGAAACTTCATTAAGGCATTGAGTCGATCTCGTGATAATTTTTTAGATTGTTACTCCCCTATGTGTTATTAGAATATAAATGACTGACTAAATAACTATTAAGACAAAGGAATGTTTAGTCCATTGTACTTTGGGACAGAAGGAACACTTCTGTTTCTATAAGATGAGTAACAGTCGAAAGAAGAACATTCCTTACACCTTCTTTAGATTGTTACTCCCCTCATTTTTTTATAAGGGAAGTAACTATCTAAAGAAGAGATCGAGAAGGATCTCTTCCCCCTCAGGACCTTTTTGTCTCTTTCCGGTCAATTTATATTAGATTTAGGTATTATTAGTTGGAGTTTAGTTTCGTCAATAAAATGTAATTGTGAGACAGGTTTCCTCCCTTCTAATTTACATTTATTTCAACCATAAAATACTCAAGTTATCGAGTTAAATTAGTATAATTTCACCAATAAATAGGCTTTCAAAACGGCTTTGCTTTCTAGATCAATTGGCATTATTGAGTTTCGAGGTTTCACGTTTATTTGTCGCTTGCAATACAGGTTTACTTTTAAGTTATCAGTGTTATTCGACTTAAGAGATTTTCAAGCAATCGAGTTTAAATTCACTCCTGGTTTGCTTTCAAGTTATCGTATAGTTTGTTGTAACGAGTTTCAAGTTATTGAGTTAAATTTGCCCTGTAAATGCTTTTTAAAAACATATTTACCATCTAGCTACCCGATTTATCCGACTTAAATTGTTTCATGTTAGCAAGTTTAAGTTGTTCAAAATACCTTCTAGACTCTAGATACCGATTAATTCGACTAAACGAGTTTCGAATTTTAAATTTGTATGCTAAACAATTAAAATAAAAGAGATCTACTTCTGAACATAATTCTAAACATAATTTGTGTGTATTTTTGTTACAGGTACTGTGGCTTTTATTATTCTATTCACCATCTAAATTATATATGTAAGTTTTCATTTTATTTAATATTTTTATTGTTTGTCAGTCGAGAGTTAAATAGAGCATTAATAATAGCTTGTTTGTCGATAACTCTTTAAGTTTTTAGTTCAGCTTTTTGGAAGGAAATATGGGATAATTTATCTTTCAGATTTTCCCTTTATTTTAGCTTATATTACAAGAGTTGTAGAGAAGATATGCTTTTTTTGTTTTATTTTGTTATTGTGACTTCTTTTAGTAACTTCTTTATGATTTCATATTAGTGTAAATCATTGCAAAAAGCGTCAAGAAATGCTAGTTGGAGGTTTTTGAAAAATACATTTTATCATCTTTTGTGATTTTATCACCATTTAGTGGTGATGTTTTAAACATAATGTTTCTTATGTTATTGTACCTATTGCTCTCTAGGAGTGGTTCAATTAAGTACTTGTTTTATATTTTTTTATCGTCTATTGTGATTTTTACACCTTTAAGTGGCGATGTTTCGAACTCAATGTTTTTAATCCTTTATTATAGTTTCTATTTAGTTAGTGTATATGTTTGTTTTTGGGTGCTTGTTATCAAAATTTTTGCAGAGCTAATTGACCTTCTTCCAGTCATCAGATCGAGCTGAAACTTGTAGTCGAGGAGATAGGGTGCAAAAAAGTGTCTGACTAACATAGAGCTAAAATTTTGGTGTATAAGTAAATGCTTGGCATTAGGCATTTGAAAAAAACAAACTAGTGGAGAGCGGTCACACTTTTTTTTTGCACTCAATCTCCTGGACTATTGGCACATTGACTGTGAACCAATACACAATAATTTTAATAAATTTAGTGACACCCGACGAAACGGATTATCGACGTTGCTTGTTAAGACTCAATAACCGTAATTGTTATCAACATTTTCAGAGTTATGATTTTACATTCATCCAAACAAAATTATTCCAAGATGTTTTACTTCTCTCGATTACGAGATGATAATTCCTCTCTGGTTGAGTATTATCTATCTTCTTTACATGGTGTAGTTCACGACCCTGTAAAACCCTTTTACTTTTAATCCTTAAATTTTGTCACACATTTAATAGAGAACCAAAGTGTTTGTTTTAGAAAAATAAATTATTTATTAAGGGTATGAAGAATGAATACTTTTTTATTTTAAAAAAGCATTGTGAGATCGATGTGTCGAAGAAAGAGAAAAGAACTGGCCCAAGTTGATACGTGACAGGAAAACAGTATTTCTGAGCTAAGTTGAGCAAACTCAGAATAAGTAGCAAACTCAGATGTGCCATCGCTAATTCATAATATAAGGTTTTAAAGAATAAACAACTGGACAAATTTTCTACCAAATAATTCAAAAACGACAGCAGATATTAGGCTGAAATGTGGAGGAATCATTTATCTCATTGGAAGCTATAATTGTTGAACATTTCAGATCTTCTATTGTGAAAGTTTCAAAAGTTGGAATTTTCAAAACGAAATTCAGTGGAATTTTTATTTTACAAAGAAGTATAATTGGTGCAAATTTGAGCGCAGTCGGTTTAATTTTATTTTTTACTAATTTTTTGCTTACTTAGCCAAGATTAATGGGGTCAAAAATGTTTGAAATTTTCGGGCGGCATAATTAGTAATGTAAGGCCTGTTTTTTGTTCTAAGTTTCAACTCTCTAGCTTAAAAACCGTGGCAGTAATGTGTGAAAGATAGACAGACTCACGCACATACTCACGCACGCACTCACTCACATACAGAGGAAGATAAAGAGACATTCTTCCAGCAAAAAACCACTCATATGGTCTTAAATCTCCCAAAACGGATAATTCTGTAAAAATCTAGGTTTTGTGTATGAATTTATGAGCTGGAAATAAAATGTACCTATTTTAAATAAAATTAAGTGTATTTGCATGTTGGATATAACTTACTTTATCTTTGTTGTGCCGGACCACGTTATTGTGCCAAGACGGAAAACTAAAACACACAATACATATTAATTATTAATACGAGGATATGTACTTACATAATAATTATGTAATATTATGTATATACATACATAATAATTATTAATATGAGGATATGTACACTTTAGGAAACCTAATTCCGATTAGGTGGTCTCAGAATAACAGGTACAGGTACAGTCAAATACAAAAAGGACAAAGTCTTTAGTCAAGTGATAAGGTGTATATTGGAACAAGCTAGCCTCTTTCTGTAACTACGTGGGAGCAAGTTTACGTACTTACTATGAAAAGCGATAATAGTTAGCTTTTGATGAGGGTATTCTAATTTGGCTTGGCGGGATAATTGTTCCAGAGGAGTTGCATTCGGGAATTTCAAGATATTGAATGAGGGTTATCCTGGTATATCAGCTATGAAATCGGCAGCTGAGTTTAACATTTAGTGAGCGGGTATAGATCAAGCAATAGAATCACGGGTATAACAATGCACAGCTTGCCCTAAGTTAGACCAAATGAAATAGAATGCCCGTTATTCCCTTAAGCTGTAATTACTTAGTTACTCGTCCATAGATGAATAACCAAATTAATTAGGTGCCACGTGGCAAACATTTTCTTCGTTAGCCACCCTATATTTGTTTACCACTTATAATTAATATTTGTCAAAATTACTATTAACACAAATTATTATTTAATCCAAAGTAATTTGAGACAAAGGATCATTACACTTCAGGTAAAAGTGATAAATGGCTAAGTCTAAATAACAAATAACTATTGCACAAAGGAAATATTTTAATATTAAAGTTTATTTTTAGTGGGTGACCAAGTAAATGAGTGCCTTATTACCGATATCTGGTTCTTCAAAAAACCAAAGAGTACATTTAAAACGAGAAGTATTTTGCTAGTTTGGAGTGCTACCTATGTTGGTCTCAGACAATTGATCTCAATTTACGCAAATGGAGTTCATGCTTCATTGAAACGTAATTCATCACATTAGATGGGCTCCTTATTATCCTCCAAGTAATGGACTGGTGGAAAGGTTAGTAAGAACTTTAAAGGACCCTATGACTATGCAAGCCACACATAATTCAGGGTTGGACTCTAGTACTGTTTTGCAGCAATTTCTATTGCCATACCAAACTAACACCTTCAGAATTATTATTAGGACGAAATTTGACATGATTGGATCTAGTGCGAATGGGTCAAAAAATAGTTGATTCGAAATGGAAAGACTTATGAAGAAGGTGTAGCCAGGTGAAGTAGAGAACTTTCATACAGAATGCAAATTGACGCCAAGGAGGGAAAACATCATGTAGAGCAAATTAAGCCAAGAAACGGATCACCACATTGAGCTTTGGCATGATTGATAATCATGTTCATTACCATCCACACAACCATTTTTCTGCACTCTTTCCTGTGAGACGATCCGCTCATTCCATCCTGCAGGCTTGTCGTGTGACAACAATCCGTTCGTTTGATGCCATAAACACAAAAGCACACCATCCACTGTCATTCTTTCCGTAAGGAAAGCCGATTCCGTAAAGAAAGAGTGTTTGTGTATGGGTTTAAGAGGTAAGAACGGCAGGATTATAATCCTGCGAGATAATCCCGTCGCGCCATTCTCTCATTCTTTCCAACTGATAAATTTATTGTGGATGNTCCACTGTCATTCTTTCCGTAAGGAAAGCCGATTCCGTAAAGAAAGAGTGTTTGTGTATGGGTTTAAGAGGTAAGAACGGCAGGATTATAATCCTGCGAGATAATCCCGTCGCGCCATCCTCTCCATTCTTGTCAACTGATAAGTTTCATGTGGATGGGATAGAGATATTCCTTTCATTTTGTTTATGACATCAAACGAAGGGATTGTAGTCACACGACAAGCCTGCAGGATGGAATGAGCAGATCGTATCACAAGAAAGAGTGCAGGAAAGTGATTGTGTGGATGTTAATGAACATGATTATCAATCATGCCATGTTTTCCTTCACGATCAAGAAAAAGGAATGTCTGTCGGGAAAGAACGACTGTGGATGGGGTTCTGTTGAAAGGAATATCTTTATCTCATCCCCATGAAACTTATCAATTGAAAGAATGAGAGGATGGCGCGACGGGATTATTTTGCAAGATTATAATCCTGCCGTTCTTTCCTCTTGGACCCCATACACTAACACTCTTTCTTTACGGAAAGAATGACAGTAGATGGGGCACTATTGTCTTGGGACCTAGCAAAAACTCCAAAGCGACACATTTACTAATAAATTATATCAGTTAAATAAATCAGACACATTTCTACTAGATGTGATGTGATTATCAGTCTAAAACCATTCCTATTTTGTAGGATTCTAACCACACTGAGCTCAGTTCACCAACCTTCTCCCCTAAAATGTAAATTTGGTTGTAAAACTTCTAAATTTGTCATTGGCGTACCTATCAATGATGCGAGACTTGTAGACTTTGGGCTCTGGCTTTTCTATACTCATCATCGTTCACTTCACTCCACACACCGTTCTATAGATTAATATAATTATAAAAAAAACTAACACATATTAAATATTAAGGCAAATGCAAGAATAACAATTTCAAAACAAATGTCACTTCAAAGTTTGAAATTGTTGTCAAAACACGTCTTAATATTTAACCGATTTTTAAGATACAATTAAATTTATTTTCATTTTTATTTAAACTATACTAAGCTGGGTTAACAGAAGACTTAAGACCTTTTGAAGGCTCGCCCTTTGAAGCTTGTGTCTGATGCGGCTGCTTGAACAGTCTTGCGGCAGGCCCTCAGACAGATTATTAAATTGTCAGGCCTAACGGATTAGTGTGTGCCGTGTGGAAAGTGTAGATTTTAGCATTGATATAATTACTTGTGTTCTGGTAATATACCAATAAATTATAAATTAATAATTAAATATTTAGTAAGGAGGAAGGGAAAATGATAGATTAATGCACTCTTCCGCTAGGATTCGAAATTCGAAACATAGACCTATACTTTTACGTCACATTGCTGTAACAACTAAGCAGCCTTTGTTTTGTGCTACCTTCCTCGATCATTAATTACTTTATTGATTCCTGCCTTTTCCCGCCAGATGGTGCTAAATTTCTATCACCCTATCGATTTTTACTTTCTCATATAAAGAGAAACTATTGTGATGGCGCGAAAATTCGATTTTGAGATTTTGATGGATTTACACGTTTTGAGGTCCCCTGAGTCCAAAAAAGTGGTTTTTAAAAAATGTCTGTCCGTCGTCTGTCGTCTGTCGTCTGTCTGTGCAGACGCCTGGAGCCTAAACTACTNTTGGTTTTTAACTTATACTTTTCCTATCTAGCAACTGATTATTATATAATTACTTGTTTTTTTCAACTTTCTTACTAAGAAAATAATTCGTTTCAGCTATCTAGGTAGTCTTAAAGTGGGTCTAATTTAGGTTACAAGATTTAGAGACAAACAAAATATAAAACAAATTAATAAACTGATTATTGTATTGTCTTCAGTAATACAAATAATCTCTACAAATTTAGCTTTCTAGGTAGTGGGGAAGTGGGTCAGATTTAGGTTACAAGATTTAAGTCGTGTCCAGACTGCCGAACCGAACAGAGGAAACGAGCCGAGCATTGGTCTCTGCGCATGCCCAGTGTGAGATGCGCAGGCGCACTTTATACTGAGCATGCGCAGAGATCAATCCTCGGCTCGTTTGCTCTGTTAAGTTTGGCAGTCTGGACACAGCTTGGTCGACCTCTAGTTGTGTTATTATTTAGCCTTTATCTAGTTTTCTTCAACTTAATGCTTAATATATTTATAATTGTCATAGTTTATTATCTCTGCTAACTTGATTGTCCCCCCCCCCTCTATAAGAAACTTCATGTGTTTTAGGCACGTGATAAAGGTTTTGAGCAACACTGGTTGTAGCCTACTGTGATTTTTTGTCTCAAACAAAATATAAATATCACTAAATTATACACGATAAAGAGAACAAGATCTACTATCTTTAGTGTACACAATTATATAATATAATACATATTATATTGCATAAAAAAAATTGACATTTATCATGCAAACTGATAATCATTAAATATATTATGAAATATCTATATATTACATAAAGGGGAGTGTCTGTTTGTTAAGTTTGTTTATAAAAATCGACAGTTTTTTTCCGATCTTAATAAAATGTTGTACATTTGACCTTTTTCTTAGTAGTATTGAAAAAATAAGCTGAAAAAGACATCTTCTTCATTTTACTACAGGCTTTTATTTAACTTGAGTTGCTTGTGAATTTCAAATAATATAATAAAACATATTAAAATTATCAATATCGATTGAGAGCAAAACTAATAAATGATAAATTGACATAGAAGCAACATTGATAAAATAACAAAACTAACGCTAGAGCCTATTTTCTCTGTATTTCTCCCATTTTTAATAATAATTGTTAATATATAATCTGATTAAAATTATAATAAAGATGCATCTGTAGTTTTAATTTTAGTTTAAAGCCTGGTTTACATGTAATTACTTGTCGTACATCTTGTTTGATCAGAATAAACGTATCCACAAAAATATTTTGGTTTAGTCAGGGTTCTTTTATTTCATTCTTAAGTCCGCCATCTCATCTTTTAAGAGTTACGCCCTTAACTTGAGTAAACGCTCACTGATTTAGTTTAAATTTGGTGTATGTTTCTTTTATCAATGCTCAGGCCAAGATCGTTAGAGAGCTTTATCCGTCAACGCGTTGCGCGCAACGCTCGTAAAACCCTGAATTGGATGGAAGGTAAACAGAACTACAAGAAAGAAATCGCTTAAACTTAACTTCTTAACGTAAACTTATCTTTTTTCTTATAAGACGTTAAATAGGTCGATTGGATTAGTCCTGGCTTTAATTTGTTAGAGGTCGACCAAGAAGTCATGAACACGGTAGAAACTGAAAGCTTAGCTTCGTTTAAAGTCGGAACTTTCGAGTATTGCCGAAGTCAGTATAGTCGGGTGCTATTCTAGTT
>KZ651281.1:145040-168155 GCA_001010745.2 Gerris buenoi
TTGAACAATTACTTTGTGTAGTTGCATTAAGTACACTTTCTGGAAAACTTCCTCATTTACTTACCTTTCAAAACCAATTGTTACGTCCTCGGGGTTCAAACAGTACTTCATAAAGTTTAAGAACGAATATATTTAATACAATACACAAAGTAATAGTTCAATCTTCCAAAGAGTCGACAACTCGAAAACAACAATACAAAGAATTTGACATCTGACGTTGACTTTACGTCACAGTATTTTTAAATGATTAAAATTGTTTAATCTATAAATATTTTTATTACTTTTATGTTTTTATAAGGTACTGATCATAACTTAATAAAAAGCTTATTATTATTATTTTATTTTATTATTATTTTATTTTTTTAATAATTGCGTGGCTAAAGTTAAAATAATTATTTTAAAATTAGTTAATGTGTTTTTTATAAATTGATGCTGTTTTGCACAATTATTGTACAAAATATGAAAAGCTCTCTAGTACTTTTTAGCTTTGTGTAGATTGAATAATGGTTGTTGTTAGTTTATAAATTTAACTTTTCTAAATTATTCAGCATTGAAAATAGAGTGTAATATAACACAAAGTTTCCTTGCTATACTACTTTAACTATACTTTTAATATAAGTATACGAACTATTTTACTGCATATAATTTTACTATATTTATCAAATCATGGGAATAAAAATATTTATATTACATCTATAGGAACGTTTGAAAATGTCAGTATAACAAATATTCTATATTTTCAGTTACATAAAAGTCTTAAAAAAAATAATTTTAGAAAATTAAGGTGGAGAAGCTTAGATTGTGACCCACTGCAAGCGGCAGTGGTGCGTGAGCACAACAAAGGTGTTTGGGGAAATTGGAAAATTTTGGAAGAAATGTAGGAAATTCTTTCACAGTAAATCTATCAATTCCTACCTCATTAGTATCTTGACTCAAATAATAGCGCGAACATGATGCGCATCGCTTGATCGAAGTTAATAAAAAAATTATTGTTATTCAGAAAATTAGGCGAATTTACATATACCTATTATAGTAGAAGGGGAGTCTTCTCTAGTTTGGCGTCCATTGAGTGCCCAGCCTTATCCAGTTATTGGGTTAACCCTTACAAACTTACTTTACTATCAGTACGTTAGTCTTACGTGCTCTGGATTTTTTTATCTTACCTCTTTCCTCTCCTTGGCCTAAAATTCCAATATTTCTTTGGTTTTATCACTTCTTTGTGTCTTATTAACCACCTTTGACAACCAATAGGAATTGTCAAGATTAAAAATGAGCAAAATGACTGGTCTTTAGTACTCCATGTCTTTTCTATTCTTTAATTTAGTTCTCATCTGTTTTATTCCAAGTTCCTTAATTTTAGTTCTACCTGGTTTTCTTTATCCTTCAAGTTACTTTCTAGAGAATTAGAATTTGAAACTAATGATATTATATTTGCAGAAGACGTTAAAGTATGTGATTTGGAAGGTTCACTTTGTCTGTATAAACATAGTCTAGATCTGTTAGTAGTTAAAATGCCGTGGAGTCAGTCAGCTGGTATTATCTGCCCTTGTCTGCCATCTTGTCTGCAACCTCAGTATAGCACTGTACATTTCACTCATAAAGTGTAAGTTAACCAAAATTATTGTAAAAATAAATTAATAAAAATAAAAAATCATGAAACTATATGTATACAACAGTGTGATAAAAAAATGTGATCACGCTGGAATCATAGTTTATGTAAACAACTACTAGTTTCTTTTTTAAATAAGATATTTTATTTACTATAGTCCAGGAGATAGCGTGCATATAAAGTACCTGTCTAATATCAAGCTAGAATGTTGTATATGAGGTAATATTTTGATGTCCTCTGAGAATATGTGGTGAACAAAGTTCTTCTGCAAGACATAGCTTTCCCCATAAGCTGTTAAAAAATCAGGCTGGTAGAAAGCGACCATGCCCCTTACATTGAAGTCGACATTGTAATTTTTATCATCCTGAGTACAATATAAGTTAGTAGATCAAAAATCAAGTCGATGTTAGTTAGTCACGTGGTAGGTCACCACTTTGATTTAGATAAATATTTGAATGGCTGGTACCGAAGTGCGCCAGCCCCCCTTCGGATTAGAAAAAGGTTATGGTCGAAGTGCGCCAGCCTCTTAGTCTAAAGAGTCTAAAGGGTGAGGTCAGGTAACCCGGGTTATACCTCTTGCACCCTGTCTAAANTTTCGTCAAATATTTGCACACAACTATAGTGGAGTATTGGTAAGATACATATCACATGAACATATTATGAGGATTGTAGATATATTCTTATATGTATTTTATGGTAGAGAAAAATAACAACTAAACTTAATTGGTATCTAAAAATTTATTTACTATAGTCCAGGAGATAGCGTGCATATAAAGTACCTGTCTAATATCAAGCTAGAATGTTGTATATGAGGTAATATTTTGATGTCCTCTGAGAATATGTGGTGAACAAAGTTCTTCTGCAAGACATAGCTTTCCCCATAAGCTGTTAAAAAATCAGGCTGGTAGAAAGCGACCATGCCCCTTACATTGAAGTCGACATTGTAATTTTTATCATCCTGAGTACAATATAAGTTAGTAGATCAAAAATCAAGTCGATGTTAGTTAGTCACGTGGTAGGTCACCACTTTGATTTAGATAAATATTTGAATGGCTGGTACCGAAGTGCGCCAGCCCCCCTTCGGATTAGAAAAAGGTTATGGTCGAAGTGCGCCAGCCTCTTAGTCTAAAGAGTCTAAAGGGTGAGGTCAGGTAACCGGGTTATACCTCTTTCACCCTGTCNAAAAAACATTGTTTGTAAGTTACTGAATAAAGTAACTTCTTTAAGTGAAGTTTCGTCTTGCTTTATTTGTTATTATAGAGATACGTCTTTCTTTGTTCGGTTTTAAAGTGATACGTATTGCTTAATTCAGTTTTAAAGAAGTACGTCTTTCTTTATTCAGTTTTAGAGGTACGTCTTTCTTTATTCAGTTTTAAAGAGGTACGTCTTGCTTTATTCAGTTTTAAAGAGATACGTCTTGCTTTATTCAGTTAATGTTTCTTTTTACCGCTGTCTATCGGAGACCAGTGAAGCCGAGAGCAGTGTACTAGTGCAACTATTTCTGAAACCGAAACCATGATCATAACACTGAATTGTGAGGTGAAACATGCTTCGCTCAAATGATCATTGATCACATCTAGTAGACGAGTTAAGTGCACGTATTCTCGTCATTTAACCTGAAGTCACTTAATGCTGATACGCTTTTTTATTTATTTATTTATTTTAATGTTTAGGATGTTTTTTTAAACAAAAAAATTTAAAAACAAAATCCTACACATTTTCTGAGTTTTCGTCAAATATTTGCACACAACTATAGTGGAGTATTGGTAAGATACATATCACATGAACATATTATGAGGATTGTAGATATATTCTTATATGTAATTTATGATAGAGAAAAACAACAACTAAACTTAATTGGTATCTAAAAATAAAACCATTCTCTTAACGTTTTACTTTAGAAGTTCTGTTTTAAAGTAATTGCCAAATTTCAGTTTCAAATATCTTCATTTAATTAGAAGCTTAACAACCGTAAAATAGTCTTGTAAAGTTTCCGTTAATTGGCAATCGGGTAGTAACAGGAACAAATTATTTAGGTTTGTCCTCACTTTTATTAGACTTAGTCTGAAAATTACCGTTTAAGAAAATTGTTCTTAACCAATTTTATCTATGGTTCCTGTCTAAAATAAACATTACTTCTCTGCTTATTTGCTAAATAGTTAATTTATTGTTTACAATTCAGTCTCATGTTGTTTTAGTTCAAATTGCTTCCGTTATAATCTTTTTATTTAGTTTATTATTTATTATTTTATTAAACAAGAAAGAGTTTTGTATTTACAAGAGTAGTATTTCTGGGTATTTAACATTTTATATTCTTATAATGCATTGTTTAAACGTTTGTTTTTCAGTATACAAGAAAAAGAACGACATTTTCAAATTTACCTAATGTCATTGTCTAGTGAAAGAAGTCGACGTAACACTGTAAGAGGAAGGCTTGACCTTGTCGGTAAATACCTAATATCTTGATATTATAAAAGCTGTTCATAAATTGTAAAATATATTGTTTATAGATGGTGAAAAGATACCGATTTGAAAAGGATAAGAAAAATAGATTGCATGAAATACAGCAAAGTAATTCAGAGAAACAAATATCCATACAGTCAGATTAAGAAGAGAGTTAACACTAGCAAAAAAAATGGGGTAAGAGCCCGTAAGAGTTCGTGATTTTGACGTCAAGAAGGTTGGGTCAACTAGGTTAACAAAAATGTCACTTTCAGAGAAGCTTAGCCCTAAGAATTATTGCCTAGTGCCTTTATCTCTCCTTCACATAGGTTGGATAACCTGAACTCCTAGAATTAACTCTCTTGATCCAAATGAAGTGAAAGAAAATATCAGTTATCAGTGCAGATATGAATATGAAATGATAAGAAATGGAAATTTAATAGAAAATTCTATCGCACCTGTCTTTAACTCAATATTAATTTATTTAGAATTTTCAGAAAGTTATCTAAAGCTCAGTTCCATAATGATTATTTGCTTTACAAGTCTCGAATTGAAAAATCTTTTAAATCTATCTCGAATTGTTTCTGAAATTATGTTAATAATTTGCGAGGAGTAGACAGTGATAGTCCTAAACTCGTTGTTAACAACTCCCTGGAGTTCTGATCCCATGTTTTTGATATTCCTCCCTGATTATGCAGATCACTTCAGCTCTGCATTTATTAAATCCTCGTCCTTGCATCCATTATCTCCTTCTGCTAGTACCTCTATCAATTATATCCAGTTCCCCCGCATCAACCTAAGCGATTTCAATTCAAGGGCTACATGGAAAAGTTAAAAAAAAAGTACAAATTAATCAGGTAACTTGACGTTGTCCCTATCAAAGAACTCTCCCCCTGATGCTATGCACTTGTACCACCTCCAACAATGGAAGTATGAAGTATTTCTATAAGTTCTCCAAAATAAGGTCCTTCAGCTGCCTCGTCGGAGCCAATTTGATGGTCCTCTATATGGCGACTGAGGCTTCCTTTAGATTGATAGTGGAGGGGCAGTCCCCTATCGCCCTTGACCTTGAACACTGTTTTCTGAGAACCATTACCACGTATTATCCGGACACATCACGTATACCTTCACCATTAAATGCCCAAAATTAAATTCCAACAAATTTTACATGGATGGTTAGAAAACATAACTTAAAGATTGTGGAAAAATAGAGTAAGCTTACGACGACAACGTTTCAAACTAGCTTATGTTTTAGGTAATCCTTAGCGTTTCCCTATTTTGAAATCCTGCAATTTTTTTTTCTACCTCTGGCCTATGTTTTAGCAGCCTAGTTATTATACTGCTGATTAATGTAACTTGAACATTATCTTACAACAGTACCTTTTAATCTCTATCTACATCGATAATTTAATACCTCTCTGCTGAGTACTGGACTTATTCAGACTGGCTAGCCTTTCCATCATTAGAATGATTGCGTTTTTGGCAATGTTTAAAGTTTACACTTTCTGTTTCTACTCCAATGGCAGAACTGCCTCAAATTTTGGAGGATAGATTAGCGAATCCACGTATTTTTTTTTTGTCCTGAACTAAAAATATCAATATTTAGCATGTATGAATAGGAGTGAACTGCTAAGCAATACATTTTTAGCCTTGGATCACTGCCTGAAAGAATATGTTATCCTCAATTTACAGCAAGAAATTTCTCAAACACTAATTCACCTCATCATTCCACTGAGATAACTTAATCATGACATTCTTATTATTTACTCATTGTTTATTGTTGTGTACATACATCCATCAAATAAAGCCTATTTTTAAAACTTATACAATTTCGTGGTCAGGTCAGAATAACTAACAGTTGCCCTGAGCTTCTGTACCTCAGATTAAACTTTATCAATGGGATTAAAAAAATATTACTGTTTTAAATGTAACTATTATTGATAAAAAATATCTTTATTAACAACTTTCCCTCATGCTTTCCTCATGCTTTTCCTCGTGGCTAAATGAGCTAAGAGGAATTCAGTTTATCAGTGTAATATTTTCTACACTTTTTGTATATATAAATAACTATAAGTATTAACAATAAATATTTTATTGTTTCTTTTAGTGTCCATGGGAGGATCAGGAGGTCTATTTGTGGGAGCAAGTTTACTGAGTTTTATCGAAATCTTCTTCTTTCTCATCTTCAGGCTGAAATTTCTGAGAAATTTTATACTTAAAAAAATCAAAACCAACAGACAAAACTCACAGAACATGTTATTAAAAAATAATACTTTTAGAGTTTATAATGCTAGACATTTATAATTCGACAAATACATGTAAACTAAAACAAGTTGAGAATGCGTTTTTTTAACCCTCAAGAGTCGTTGCTATAGCATGATCTTATTGTTTGCCAGATCTCTGTAATATAGATATTTTATTTATTTAATTATTTTTTTTTAATTATACTATAAATTATTTTTTGATTAATTTATTTAGCCTGGTACTTTATAATTATATTTATCACAGATTTATATAAAGGAGTTGTATTTATCTCAATAGTTAATTAGACTAAGGGATATTATCACTTCGATACACAACTGAGATATTTTTAGCACCAAATTTACTTTGGATTAAATATCCCCTTTGTCTCAATAGATACGGGGGGTACTCAACTAATGTTTTCCCTCTTGTCTCCTGCTTTCCTAAAAAAACATTGTTTGTAAGTTACTGAATAAAGTAACTTCTTTAAGTGAAGTTTCGTCTTGCTTTATTTGTTATTATAGAGATACGTCTTTCTTTGTTCGGTTTTAAAGTGATACGTATTGCTTAATTCAGTTTTAAAGAAGTACGTCTTTCTTTATTCAGTTTTAGAGGTACGTCTTTCTTTATTCAGTTTTAAAGAGGTACGTCTTGCTTTATTCAGTTTTAAAGAGATACGTCTTGCTTTATTCAGTTAATGTTTCTTTTTACCGCTGTCTATCGGAGACCAGTGAAGCCGAGAGCAGTGTACTAGTGCAACTATTTCTGAAACCGAAACCATGATCATAACACTGAATTGTGAGGTGAAACATGCTTCGCTCAAATGATCATTGATCACATCTAGTAGACGAGTTAAGTGGCCGGATTGCCCATCCTGTAATAACCTAATATTGTGTTGATCGGTTCGTAAAAGAAACAGCNAACGGAGTTGTCATTATCTCAATAGTTAATGAGACTAAGGGATATAATATTATCACTTCAATGGACAAGTGTGATATTTTGTAGTACCAAATTTACTTTGGATTAAATATCCCTTTGTCTCAATAGTTACGGGGGGTACTCAACTAATATTTTTCCTAATGTCTCCTACTTTACTACAAATCTTTTTTTTGTAAGGAACTGAATAAAGTTACCTTTTTAAGGTACTGAATGAAGTAACTTTTTATGGTACTGATAAAGTTACTTCTTTAAGAGAAGTTTCGTCTTTCTTTATTTGTTATTATAGAGGTACTTCTTTCTTTATTCAGTTTTAAAGTGGTACGTTCTGCTTTATTCAGTTAAGTTTCATTTTACCGCTGTCTATCGGAGGCCAGTGAAGCCGAGAGTAGCGTACTAGTGAAACTATTTCTGAAACCATGATCATAACATCATAACACTGAATAGTGAGGTGACACATGCTTCGCTCAAATGATTATTGATCACATCGAGTAGACTAGTTAAGTGGTTAGATTCCCTATCCTGTAATAACCTAATATTGTGTTGATGGGTTAGTAAAAGAAACAGCAAAACATTAAAGAAAAATAATATATTATTAAATAAATTAAGTTTAATTTGTTTTCAAATATTAAATCATATTTAAAAATGAAAATAAGGCCACTTAACTTAGAATATATAACGTCTGAGTTTCCTTTATTCTTTTTTTTTAATTGTCTGAAAGAGTTATCACTCCCTAATGAATTCTTTCTACCCTTCAGCTTATACTTGTCTTAAATTCTTTAATATTTAATAGCTTAAATTTACAATTCACAGAGCCATTCTTTTTTTCCACCTTTTGTTTATGTTTATTTAGAAATTTCTCTCTCTGTTGTTCTATTATATTCTGCAGTTTCTTCATCTCAAGGGAGCTTCATTTCCTCTTTTGAGAAGAAAAGTTTACTTATGAAAATTTTACTTATGCAAATTTTTCTTAACAAGGTAATAATTATTTAAGTTTTTATCATTTTAAATAATAAGAAGGATTAATAACCTAAACTTATTATTATTATTATTTTACACAATTTGTGTAGTGAGAGACACCAAGGGATGTGCCACGCAAGCGTGACACATTGGAACTGTATAGTATAGGAACATAGGAACTGTATAGTATAGGAACATAGGAACTGTATAGTATAGGAACATAGGAACTGTATAGTATAGGAACACATCAGACATTACGTCTAGAAGATCTTGGCCAGGCATTATGCCATGTCCTGCATCGTTTCGTCGCGTCCGACTCATCCTCATCAGGGGCCCGACGATACCCATCCAACTCTGCACTTACGTACCTTACCTGGACGAGCGTGCTCTCAATCCGCCATACTTGATTGGCTGACAAAACATATCAGCAATATGATGTATTATTATTTTACATGCAAATATACCCAGAATTGGTAAGTAATAATGAAGTACTCGTATATATATGTTTCCTGATGTCTAAATCGCATTTTGTTGGGGGAAGGGACATTTTGAATTAGAATAAATAACAAATGTTCATTATTCAGAATTGTCACAATGTTGGTACAGAAGCAAAAATACCTTTTATCAGGCAATTCATTGTTCTTTAGTAGTAGTAGTAGTACCTAGTTGAACTTACTTTTATGTAGAGAGGCCTTTAATAGCCCCCTTTTATTAACCTCGTGGACGCCCGTTGTAGGGCACCAGCCACTTCACACCACTTTAGTGCCTAATAAATCAGAGCATAGAGGCGCGCAATTGAACTCATGACCTTGGGATGGTCACGCAGACGGGAAAAGTGACTTTAGCACCCCCTACCACCTACATACTGGCTCTCCTATATTTTCTTAATAATGAGTTTATTTTTTTTTAATTATCCAAAGATGCAACAACCTTTGCTCCACATTTACTCGCATAACCTCTAATGAACGTTTCATTTATACTATAATCCGAATCATCTATTAAGATTAAATGAAACGGTCGTTCTGAAACTCTAATTTTATAATAAATTAAAACGAGTCTGTTTCAAGTTGACAGAAACTATTACACTTCAAAGGTCTTTCCTCTATGATGTAGCATTTCCAATTTCTCGTGGAATGTCTGCTTAGAAATTTTAAGGGAAATATCTGAGGTGACACTGGTTCACAAACAATTCCCTTCAACTTTAACCTCTCTAGACCAAATATCTTTCAACCATGAATATTCCGCTACATGCCCTTCATAACTTTGACATTCTTCTTTACTTAGATTTATTTTAATTCTACATTTACCTTGAATCTTGACCTATCCAATTCTATTAAACATTTTATAGTAAATTAAGTGTCATTAAACAAGAATTTCGGAAGTTATCACGCTCCGGTTTAAGGTAGAAAATACTAAGTTATATTTATTAATATTTCAACTTTATCTTCGTCGAGAACAAAAAGATCAGTTGCAATATTTATTCAGTGAGAAAATAATAATAATACTGTGATTTGTTGTTAAGTATGTTAATAACAATAAGGACATGAACTGTGAATGGAATAGTATTTGAGGATAGTAAGGATTCAATTTTGTGAGAATAGCGAGGATTACATTAGCAAAGATAGCCAGGATTAAATTAGCATGGAATGGCAGGATTTAAATTAGCGAGGATAACAAGGATCAAACTAGCAAGGATAGCCAGGATTAAATTAGCATGGAATGGCAGGATTTAAATTAGCGAGGATAACAAGGATCAAACTAGCAAGGATAGCCAGGATTAAATTAGCATGGAATGGCAGGACTAAATAAGCGAGGATAACAAGGATCAAACTAGCAAGGATAGCAAGGGTTAAATTAGCATGGAATGGCAGGATTAAATTAGTGAGGATAACAAGGATTAAACTAGCAAGAATAGCAAGGAAAGTAACAACAGACTTTGATTTTATAGCAAGGATATTAGGTACATCTACAAACTATGTTTTTACTTTTGACTGAACCTTGCTATCCTTAAATTCTTAATTTGTACATTAAAGAGCGTAGAGACTTCATCATCTCAGAGACTTGGGCTTTGTAAAGTTTTTATTGTTTGCTTTTCTAACGATAACTGTCTAAGAATTAATGATTTGAACGAAATTCGACACTCAGGTTTATCCATAGAGAGGTTTATCTCAGCATTTGTGACAACTGTTTAATTTTTAGAAACTTCACACTAAATATTTTCAAGATGGCAGACGAATGAACTAAAGTTTTTAAGTAAGCATAACATTTTTTACATCGGGTTGAAGAGAAGAATATGTAAATATTACTTCCAAAATTCTATTCTTTGCCGGATATTTGAAAACAAATATAGCCAAAATGAGTTTGTTTTTTTTTTTTTTTCTAAAGTTGCTTATTATATCATATGTTTAAAAATGTAGCATTTTCATTTTCAATATGGCTACCCAAAAGCATTATTCGGGGGAACTTACATAATCTTAATCAACCTGAAAAGAACTTTTTATCCCCGTCTGAATAAATAACTTCTGACTTAATATAATACTTAAAATCTTATATTATAGCTATAGCAAGCGTTTAGCTAAATATTGTAGAGCTATACAATTATGCGTTTTATAGAACTTGGCATGTGACTAGTAAGAAAAAAAAACATTAAAGGTCTATTCTAGAGACTTTACTACGTTTCCATGATGTATCAATACGGATTGATTAAATTCGGGTTGAATACAGTTTTTGACTCTTATGACTTCCTAAACTGCTAAACCGTTCATCCGATTGCGATGAAACTTTGGGGAATGGTTGGANTATCGAATGAGGATATCCCTACCGTCGATACTTGCTTGATCTGGAGATCACTGGACCGGTTTCGGCTAAACGCCATCATCAGCAGAGTCGAAGTCTCTCGTAGCACTCAACACACTCATCGAGTCTACATGAGAGAATGAACTTCAAAAATAAATATATTTATGTTTTAAATATAGGTAAAAATAATACATGAAAACACTTACACACACTTGTGATTATTATAGCTTTAGGTATAACATTGTGAATGTAAAAATGAATTAAAAGTGTGTGTTAGCGATTATATTTTTTTTTAATTTTTTTTTTTTAAACATAATTCTAATTTGTTATAATGTCAAAGTTAGAAAGAAAAATAGAATATGTGAAAATAAATTATATTTGCATGTATATATTAAGATATAAGTATAAATATGTATGGGGTTTCTTGCCATTTTATATTGAAATAGAAGAATCAGACCAGAATTGGTTTCTTGCCTACTGTAAGCTGCTTTTGTCAGAATAATTTCAACTCTACACATATTCCTGGCAGTGTGTTTAATACTTTATTATATTTTATATATATAGAAATTGATTGTGTGTACATATATATTTATACATATAAATTTGAGCGTGTGTATTTAGGCATTGCTATTTTCTCGTATTTTTCCTTCGTTTGGATTTTATTTTTTATTTATAACAACAAACCTAATTTAAAAGTTTGATATTTTTTACAAATGGAAAATTAACACGTACCTCTAGCGTTAGCAGTATATTCGGCATTTGGTCGTGTTGTTTGATCAACTGGACTCAGTTCAGTAGGAACCCAATGTTTAAGATGTTTTCAAATTCGTTCACTCGATTTGGAAGAACTTAGAAGACGTTTGTTCTATCTTGCGGTTTTAGTCCTTAGCCATTGTAATTGAATGAAGTTCATGTTACTAGTAATGTGTATCTTCAATCATCAGAGTTATTTCATGTCTTAACGTCAGACTTATACCCGCCGCGGTAACCTCTTCTAATAACTTAAGTCGGGAAATTGGTGTCTTTTTAAGAGGACCAACCTTTGGTTGTCTGAATCAGTGGCGGCGGTAAGACATTGGGGGCCCCCAGCAAACTTTTAGTGGGAGCTCCTCTATTTCCCTTCCGGAGGCTCCCAGATCCCCGGGACCTCCCCGCACCGCGGGGTCTGCGGGGCCCTTATCACCGCCACTGGTCTGAATTGTTTTCGAGTATTGGCATCAGTATTTTTTAATTACTGCGTGAATTCGAGTGATATCTTTGTCTCCTGTTTTTGCTTAGTCAAGGTAATTGTCTATAAAAAGATTATTTAATATAGCAATCGAAGAATCAGGAAATTATTTGTGTTCTTCAGATTTTTTTTTTTCATTCTTAATATAAATTGCAGAACGCAGTGAATAGGTAGCGGATGTGAACCTGAGGAAACATTTTAGCAATATCTGCAGAAAATGTTACTGATTCATCTCTGAACTTAATCACTACTTCTGCTAAGGGTTTTAGAAGGTCAGGTCCTGGTAGAAGATTTTCATTCAGTGAAGTCCAATTAGCCTTCGCGGCAGTCTCGAAATTTCTTCTTATTTGGATCAACTAGTTGCCTGAGTTTCCCAACAGGCCCCTTTTCCCCCCTCCAACGGGCTTGCTATGATTTCGCAAGAAGCATATTCTATGCTAAGATATTTGTCTATCTTGTGTTTTTTGTAGTAAGTATAGTGTGCCCAGAGGCGTTGAGGTTCAACCACTGACTGACCACTGGACTGATTTTGATTTAATTTGGCGTACAAGATTAGCAAAATATTAAACCGAGGTAAAATAGAGAAAGGAATTCTAGGATTACCTCTAGAAGGGTTCCCAAGTAACCATATAATTTTTTTTCACAGGAAACTACTTTTTGAGGTAATCATGGAAAAAAAATTAAAAATCAGAAATAGTTGATAATCGAAAATTAAGTATAAATCTTTTCACATTTCTAAAATAGAAAATTTAAAAAGGGTGCATTTGGTTAATATTTAAATGATATGATATATTATTGCGGACTAAAGAAAGGGTTTAGTCAGCATATAATCTACATATTGACTGAAAAACCTTTAAGATAAAGATGTTCTACAATGTAAGAAAAATATAATAGGTCCAGTCCAGTCTTGGCAGGTGAGCCCAGTGAGCCTGCATTAACTCTATAAATAAAGATTATCTAAAAATGCTGTATAAACAAGCGAACGTCGTACCCAGCCTGCAATATCTTTATTTAACAAAAGATTATCTACAAATTGTTGTATAAACAGGTGAGTGTAGCGAGCCTGCAATTATTATATTTAATAAAGCTAATCTACGAATGCTGTATAAACAGACGAGCGTAGCGAACCTGAAAAGAATGTAATATAATGATAATCTACAAAATGGTGTAGAAACAGGCGTGTGAAGCGAGCCTGCAAAAACTTTTAAATTTTTTTGATAATCTTATTTATNAATGGAAAATTAACACGTACCTCTAGCGTTAGCAGTATATTCGGCATTTGGTCGTGTTGTTTGATCAACTGGACTCAGTTCAGTAGGAACCCAATATTATATGTTTTCAAATTCGTTCACTCGGTTTGGAACTTCTTCTATCTTACAATTTTAGTCCTTAGCCATTGTAATAGAATTGTGCAGTCCATGTTACAAGTAATGTGTATCTTCAGTTCAGTTAAGTTCAGAGCCTTATAACGTCAGGCTTATAATACCTTCTGTGGTAACCTCTGCTAATAACTTCAGTACTTTAGTCGTGGAATTGGTGTCTTTTTAAAAGCAACCTTTAACTTGATAAACACCAAAGTTAATTCAGTATCAGTAAAACACTTTGAAATGCGCTGATATGCAGACATTTGTACAACTAGAACTCCTCCAGAAGGCAACTCGTTGAAGGTCTTAATATCAGGTTGTCTGAATTCTTCTCGAGTATAGACATCAGTACTTTTTTGGAACGTACTTTTTTTGAAACTTGGATCAAGTTGGACGAAAGTCCAACTTGATGGATTTTAATTAATTCGTGAATTTGAGTGAAGCTTATTGTCTCCTGTTTTGGTTAGTCGAGGTAATCGTCTATAAAATGATTATTTACCACAGCAATCGAAGAATCAGGAAATTATTATTTATGTTTTTCAGTATTTTTTTTTTTTTTTTTATTCTTAACATAAATTACAGAACACGGTGAAAAGGTAGCTCTAAAAGTAATTTCAATCCTCTAGTTAACATCAAAAGCTCTAGCTGAATCACCTTCTCGCCGATTTGAACCTAAGGAATCGTTTCAGCAATATCTGCAAAAAAATGCTGCTGATTTATCTCTGAACTTAATCAGTACTTCTGCTTAGGGTTGTAGGAGGTAAGGTGCATATTAGCCTTCGCGGGAGCGGCGAAAACGAGTCGATTTTTCTTTTAATTATGTCAGCTAGTTGCCCAAGGTTCCCAACAGGCCCCCTTTCCCACATCCAACGGGCTTGCTAAGATTTCACGGAGTTGGTCATCGCAAAAAGCATATTCTATGCTAAGATATTTGTCTATCTTGTGTTTTTTGTAGTCAGTAGTGGGCCCAGAAGCGTTGAGGTTCATCCACTGACTGACCATAGGATTTGATTTTGATTTAATTTGGCGTAAAGATTAGCAAACTATTAAACCGAGGTAAAATAGAGAAAGGAATTCTAGGACTTACCCTAGAAGGGTTCCCAAGTAACTACTATTATTACAATTATGTGGCTTGTTACATAAAATAATTTTAACGCTTTTTTCAGCTTGAATAAGAATACATCAATCTTTTACTGAAAAATTATCGTGGTAGCCATATGCCATAAAAACTTATTAGGGCCGATATAAGCCAATTCTAGGTGAATTCATTATCCACGAGCTTACTATTATTCTATTTTTAAAAGAAATGAATTACTGCTAACAAATTATTAATATTACTAAATTATTTTGTTTTGATTTCTGTTTCAGGTACTGTGGCTTTTACTTCATTAATTATGATCTGCTGAAAGTAAGCTTTTGCATTTCTTTTTTAATTACATCATAATTTTTTAATCTATTACACATTGTTTGCCTTGGTGAAGTTAATGAAAGGAATCAATAACAATTTGTTCTTTTCAATAGTTCTAAAGTTTTTATTGCAAATTATGGAAGTAATATTATATTAATAATAAAAATTAGTGAAAATCAGTACATAAACATATGTGCTATAAAGAAAAAATAATAACATGATTTTGAGTTATGAGTCATCATCTGAGTCCGACAGTTGCATTAGATCGTCATTTTCATTGTTACTACATTGTACACCTGAGTGATAGTCCGGTATTTGCAATTGACAGAACAGCGTCCCTTGTCACAGCCACAGCGTACCAATTGTAAAATAACTTCTAGGGCACATGCTATAGTGTTCAAACTTAAAATCATGTTATTATTTTCCTTTATAGCACATATGTTTACTCACTGATTTTCACTAATTTTTTTTCTGCACTTAAATTCATTTATTTTTAAAACGGTAATAGTTACGACATTTGTTGTTAGGACGTTTTTTGTTCCTTTTCTTGTTCTGAATAAAAAATGTTCCCGCAAAAATTTTGATAAAATCATTGTGTCGGCCATCTTGGAAATATGACGTCATATAACGGCTCGGACACACTTGGGACCAAAACACCCGGGTGTACATGATTCTACAGCTCGTTACCTATCCATAGACACCAATCTCATACTTGCTTCTTTCAAAATCCCACGGACTTCGATTTATTGACATATGTCCCTCTACTATAGCACATTTGATATCATTTGATACCTCACAGCAGTATATATGTATAATAATTTTATCCACATCGCAATTATTGAAAAATGTGGTTCTTTGGACCCTTCAATTTCCAGGGATCACATTCATTCATATATTTAATATAAAATGTGAGCAGTCGGTTGGCATCAATATAGGGCGGGCTCCTAATAAAGCATTCTAATTTAATCCGGAAATAATATTTGTTTGTTTAAGGAAGAAGCAATGGGAATAGAAGGTTGAAATTGTATATTATTATGGACAACAGTTAATTGAGACATTCCAAATTTTAAAATCTTCTTCTAAAATGTTTCCCATTGAATATTGAATTTAAATTTAATTCCCTTGGATATGGAATATATATTACTTTTCATCAATATGCACATGAGACATTTTTGTTTGTTTATCAGATTAATTTTTACAATCCTTAACTATGGTAGGAAAAGTATTGTTTCGCTCAAAACAAAATTTGTTTTTTTGAGATTAAACATGAATTATCCGTTTTGGGTGTTGTTTTTACTTCCGAGCTTACCGAAGGTAACGGAATCATTGTGTTAACTTTTGAGAACGAAAAACTTCAGGGAACATTTTTTTGTCTCGTGTCTGTCTGATAACTTGAGTAGTTCTTGACCGATGTTGATGAAATTTGGTATGCACGTTCATTTTACCAATGCTCAGGACGATTTCGTTGGACAACGTTATACGTTTAAGCGTAACGCTCACGTAAACGTGAACTTTAAATATGAAATTGTTACAACAATTGTAACAAATTTTAGGCCGGGGAAAAAATCAAACTTCATCTATTCAATGAGACAAACATTTTTTTTTCAATTATAATTTTTTAGTAATACCAACAGCGACATCGCTATGAAATGGTGGAGATCGCTAAAACTATTAATAGTTTTTAGACAATAATCAATATAACAATAAATTACATTATTGGTTGGAAGCTATGTGGCATACTAATTGGCAGTCTATTTTTTTTTAAGTGGTAATAAAATAATCAGTTAGCTCAAAACGGTCACCTATCCTCTTGTTCTGAAGCAGCAGGAAAGGCCACTTTAGTGGCCTCCTAAGTGAGGAAAAGTTCCGAGGTACCCCGCACCTGATTTTTTTTTATTCTTTCTATATGAAGTCAATACAGTAACCTCGATATGAGCCAAAAAACAATTATTATTATTATCTATTGCATGGTTGATAAAACAGATAAGGAGATAGATGCTTCCTCTATCTCTAGGTCTGTATAAGAATCTATATAGTTCCTACATTCATTTTCTTAGTGATATATTTTTGTTTTTCTTTATCTATCTATATTTCTTTCCGTTATTGTTTTCCACGCTCTGTTGTTTGTTTACAAAACTTTTTTAATAATATAGATATAGATAGATATACGAGTGTATACATAGAAGAGAGCCGTATTCTACCTATTGGTGTAGCACATGTGGTACCTCACAGCAGTATATTATAATAATTTTATCCTCATCACAATTATGAAAAATGTGGTTCTTTGGACCTTTCAATTTCCAGAAATCACATTCATTCATATATTTAATATAAAATGTGAGCAGTCGGTTGGCATCAATATAGGGCGGGCTCCCTTTAATAAAGCATTCTAATTTAATCCGGTATAATATTTGTTTGTTTAAGGAAGAAGCAATGGGAATAGAAGGTTGAAATTGTATATTATTATGGACAACAGTTAATTGAGACATTCCAAATTTTAAAATCTTCTTCTAAAATGTTTCCCATTGAATATTGAATTTAAATTTAATACCCTTGGATATGGAATATATATTACTTTTCATCAATATGCACATGAGACATTTTTGTTTGTTTATCAGATTAATTTTTACAATCCTTAACTATGGTAGGAAAAGTATTGTTTCGCTCAAAACAAAATTTGTTTTTTTGAGATTAAACATGAATTATCCGTTTTGGGTGTTGTTTTTACTTCCGAGCTTACCGAAGGTAACGGAATCATTGTGTTAACTTTTGAGAACGAAAAACTTCAGGGAACATTTTTTTGTCTCGTGTCTGTCTGATAACTTGAGTAGTTCTTGACCGATGTTGATGAAATTTGGTATGCACGTTCATTTTACCAATGCTCAGGACGATTTCGTTGGACAACGTTATACGTTTAAGCGTAACGCTCACGTAAACGTGAACTTTAAATATGAAATTGTTACAACAATTGTAACAAATTTTAGGCCGGGGAAAAAATCAAACTTCATCTATTCAATGAGACAAACATTTTTTTTTCAATTATAATTTTTTAGTAATACCAACAGCGACATCGCTATGAAATGGTGGAGATCGCTAAAACTATTAATAGTTTTTAGACAATAATCAATATAACAATAAATTACATTATTGGTTGGAAGCTATGTGGCATACTAATTGGCAGTCTATTTTTTTTTAAGTGGTAATAAAATAATCAGTTAGCTCAAAACGGTCACCTATCCTCTTGTTCTGAAGCAGCAGGAAAGGCCACTTTAGTGGCCTCCTAAGTGAGGAAAAGTTCCGAGGTACCCCGCACCTGATTTTTTTTTATTCTTTCTATATGAAGTCAATACAGTAACCTCGATATGAGCCAAAAAACAATTATTATTATCTATTGCATGGTTGATAAAACAGATAAGGAGATAGATGCTTCCTCTATCTCTAGGTCTGTATAAGAATCTATATAGTTCCTACATTCATTTTCTTAGTGATATATTTTTGTTTTTCTTTATCTATCTATATTTCTTTCCGTTATTGTTTTCCACGCTCTGATAAGTTCTAATACTTTTTTTTGTCGTTGATTTCTTACTCTGTTTTGTTTCAATAGATAAATAAATGTATTATTATTTCTTTTTTTTCCGAGGAGATGGTTCAGTGAAATTAAAGAGACAGTAGGCACTAAGGAAAATAGGAATAAATGTAGTGTGCTTAGTTCCAACAATATCAAATTTATCGTTGAGTGCTTCGTATACAATCACGATAAAATATTTGAGTTCACTCTTCGTTAATCGTGTAATCTTTTTTAAAAAAATGTGCACAAATCTATAAAAATATTCTCTCAGAAAATGTTGTCATTTTGGGCTTGTACATTTTTTTCTGACAGGGCTTTCTAAAAACTCCATTATTTGTGACTCCACATATACTACCTTCAATTGCTTGTATCCAGAGCGTAAAACGGGTGGATAATATAGTCAAATCTCTTGACCCTTAAATTATTTTGGTAAAAATATAGAGAATGGGAATATAGGAAATTAGATGAAGGTAGCCATTTTATTTTTTAATTTTGAAACTTCTTAGGTAAATAAATTCGCAACTATTTGGCAAATTAAGCTGAATTTCGCACCAATTACCTTTCTATAATATGATCAAATGATTTCTTCCGTATCAACTTAATATCTCTCGTCATTATGGAATTATTTAGTGGGAATAAGCTCCACGGCACCTGATCCAAAACAAAACAAATGTGTAATATTTAGTTATTTTATGCACCTAGGGAGTAAAGTAAGCCATTATTACCTGAGCGAATAAGTTGGTCCTTGAGCTGAAACCAAATAAACCGCGGTCCCTGAATCCCGAGGCAAAGCCGAGGGAAGTAGACTTTTCAATAACACTACACAATTTTTCAAATGTACAGACAAAACTTTAATTTTATATGTATATAGATTCCTTGTGAATTGATGGTAACATATTTTTATTTGATAATACCCATTGAATTCTGGATTGTTTTAGGGGCAGTTTGAACAATATTTTTTATTTTTTTCATTGCTTCACCATTATTTTCAGAAGTTCATTAAATTATGTCTCTTGTGATATTTACTTGCAACTCCATTAATTTTTCTCACCCCTCTCCCTCTTATATTCGTTTAAAAGTATTTATGTCTTAGGTAATTGTTCATTAGCCATTCTTCCAATACTGAACCATGCACTAGGGGTCCAATCTCTGTTCAGTCCTAGGTCGGAATAAGAAAGACTGTTATCTAAATCTTCTGTTGTTTTCAATTTACTCTTATTAATTTCTTCCTTTCTGTTACTTTTTAATCCATATATAGTGTATCAGGTTATAGGAGAATAAACTTCGCTCAAAAGTGGAACCTCCACGAATATTTCCTAATTTATTTTATTAATTTTGCTTGCCTGCCAATGAAAAATAAATAAATTTTCCTCAATCATTATCGTGGGATATTATTGTATACCTCTCATAATTTTAATATCGGAATCTACGAAGAAATGTTTGGACAGTGTTACCGAGAAAAATATATTCCAAAGATTATTTTTCTTTTATATTTCATAACCTGGCTAAATTCTAGAAGTATTGTGTTTTTAAAAAAGACTTCTTGAAATAGAATTGTAAAATTGTTTAGGGATCCATGAAAAACAATTACTCGGGTCACGTACCCCTTACCCCCACTCTTCTCACATTTCTATTCTTTTTCTTGGATCTTTTCAGGAGTCGTCCCCACTCCTCACAAATTACATTTTTGAGATATAAAATTTCAAATCGCTCTTTTGTAAAAATTTGTCTTTATTAAATTGAGACAGTTTTAATTCAAGATTTCCTTTTAGCTTTTCAGTGTTTGTATTTTTTGTTGTAAAAAAATTAAATTAAATTTTTCTTATAATAATAATATACATATATATACAGTGTGTCCCCGGATGGGGTTGCCAATAGGTGTAAATGACAAAAAATTTCATTTTTCGAGAAAAAGTCACTCTTCATAAAAAGTTCTGCTTGTTTTCAAATGAAGATTTAATATATTAAAAAAATAATTAGATGTAAACTGCACTCAGTAAATTATAATTTTTTAAAATTGCATGAAGAGTAAAGTGGTAGAAATTTTGATTTTTCAAAAAAATGTCACTCTTTATAAAATGTTTTATTTTCCATCCAAAAGTAATTTATGCCATCAAAAAATTATTATCGAAATATTCGGTTTTAAGTGTCCCCCGATTGGGTTGCCTATACGTGTAAATGAAAAAAAAATTCATTTTTCGAAGAAAAGTCACTTTTCATAAAATCTCCTGCTTGTTCTTAAATGAAGATTTAGAGTATTAGTTTTTGTTCAAAATGTACCCTGTACCTAGAAAGTACAATTTCCTAAAATCGTACAAGAGTAAACCGGTTCAAATTTCGACTATACAAGAAAAAAGTATTCTTTATAATTTCTTTAAGATACTATTCCAAATTTATTTTTCGCATAAAAAAGTTCAATAATTAAATTTCAAAAATCCCCCCCCCCCTATCAGAGACGAGCGTGCTCTCACACCGCCATTCTTGCTTGGCTGGCAAAACACATCTGCAATGTAATACCGTGATTTTGCTCACTGCAATATGGTTTACAATTTGTGTTACTGAGAGACACCTAGGGATGTGCCACGCAAGCGTGACACATAGGAACTGTTCCAACACCAGACAAACGTCACAAAGATGTTGGCTCGGCAAAACGCCATGTCCTGCATCGTTTCGTCGCTACCGACTCATCAGGGGCCCGACGATGCCCACCCAACTCTGGACCTATAATCGGCTCAAGAAGATAAGATATAGGAATTATCAGAGACGAGCGTGCTCTCACACCGCCATTCTTGCTTGGCTGGCAAAACACATCTGCAATGTAATACCGTGATTTTGCTCTCTGCAATATGGTTTACAATTTGTGTTACTGAGAGACACCTAGGGATGTGCCATATATATATAAAGTATATAAAGTGTTTCTTTTATTTTGATTTAAACATTCATATAAAATTTATATATAATATATTTTTAAATATTACATTTGTCACATTCCAAAATGTACTCTAACTTGAGAAAAGTTGACGAGGAGCTATTTAAAAAAAGAATGTTATATTGTTATATAAATTTATTGACTGAACAAAATAAACAACAAAAAGAACAAAAGAAATACACAATATTTATACATTTTGTTTTTATAATTTCTTCTCAAACAATTAAAGAATATAATAGTCTGCCAATTAGTGTGGCACATAGCTTCCTTGATTCCTTTTACCTCCTATTACGTCCAAAATAATTCAATTTAGGGGGATGTTAGAAATGGGAATTCAGGAAAAACTTATTCTTTTCATAAGCTGTTGAATGGTTTCTATGTTTCTATGAATTTAAGCTGGTTTTTATGTTAACGTTTAAGATAAACAGAATATTTTTTTTTTTATAAATGGTGGATAGAATGTTACCAGACGTGAAGTTATTCGATTCGGACAGGATCTCACTGCAGCCCTTAAGTAAATTTGAAATTTAAAAGCATTAAGTAAAAATGAAATTTTACGCTAAAAAAAAAAAGTTCCTATAAATATGGTTCCGGAAAGGCTTCGTTTACGAGATATTTGCAAAAAACATAAAAAACATGTAGTGTCGCGGGACCCCCGTTAGAAATGAAGTTCCTTACGCTTCTCATTACATAAAAATTATAAAATAACACTGCAAAGTATACGATGCTAACGCTATCTACTTATTTATGGCGGAGTTAGAAAAGATTAAAAGTAACTCCTTTTCACTTAGCGGAGTTCTTGCAATAAATATGTAATGAATATTGAGAAAAAAGTTAATAGTTTAAGAAGATGGTTGTAGTAGAATGAGTCATAAACCCATTTACGGCCTATTCCATTTAAAATATTATAAAATAT
Source organism: Gerris buenoi (assembly GCA_001010745.2). NCBI lineage: Eukaryota > Metazoa > Arthropoda > Insecta > Hemiptera > Gerridae > Gerris > Gerris buenoi. The sequence continues at coordinate 167,438 of KZ651281.1, forward strand.
TTATTTCACAAAAACTTCTGCTTGTATCAGGTTGAAATTTTACATGCCTTTTTCAATTGTACTTTAGACGATGTGTAAGAAGTATTATTAAAATCGTTACGTTAGAACGTATGATATCGGTAAAAACGTTGTTTCTTTCAATTTTAACGTTTAAATCCACTTTAATAAGTTTAGCGATCTTTAAAACATAGCGATGTTTTTTTTGAAATTTTGTATTCCTCGAATGCCCAAAACTTGTTATTAAGTGATTTAGGTTCATTATTTAAAAAATGCAAATGTATTTTTTTTTCTTTTTTTTACACTTACAACAGAACTACTTTGCCTACAGGCTTTATTTTGTGCTTGCATGAAAGCCAATTAAATTTACTACAACTTCATTTCTTATGACTTTCTTAAATCACTTATATAATAACAAGTTTTGGGCATTCGAGGAATACAAATTTAAAAAAAAACATGTTTAAAGGTGGAAAAGAATAAGCATATATATATTTAAACCATATGTGAGAGACACCAAGGGATGTGCCACGCAAGCGTGACACATAGGAACTGTTCCAACACCAGACAAACGTCACAAAGATGTTGGCTCGGCAAAACGCCATGTCCTGCATCGTTTCGTCGCTACCGACTCATCAGGGGCCCGACGATGCCCACCCAACTCTGGACCTATACCATATCAAGAAAATCATATATAGGACTTATCAGAGACGAGCGTGCTCTC
>KZ651281.1:177683-188111 GCA_001010745.2 Gerris buenoi
CAGAAGCTGAGCTATAAGAGTTCAAAAAAGTGCGGTTTTTTTTATTTGTTGTTTTTTTTTTTTTGTTGTTTTTTGTTTTTTTTTTTGCCTCCTAACACTAATTACTAATTACTAAACACCAAACTGATTAATTTGTCAACTTCCATTGTACTTGAAAAGTCCGAAAAATAGGAAGTACATATTATCAAATGAATAGTATCAAATAAAGTGTCCGTACGTATTCGGATAACCCTGCTGCACCCAAAGTAAGCAGTCTCATATCATTGAATATTTGATTGTTCAACCAAATATGCATCCACCGAAGTATGTTGTAGCCTAAATAGATATTAGCTTATAATCAAATTAGAAAACGCAACCGATAACATTATTTTAAGCCGTTGATTATATAGCTTTTGAAGTTTTAGTTTTAAACAAACATTTTATTTTAAAATTCCAGTCAATCCGTTTAGTTTATGTTTCCTGTTTCAGTGTTTTAGGAATATATGCGCTGCGGGATCCATAAAAACTTTCTAGCTCAAATTTCAAGCTGCAACACCAAAAATGTATATTTTATCTAGCGCATTCCATAACTTACTGCTTAAAAAAATATTAAGTATTCACAATGTGTATATAAGAAAGTTATTTTTAACTTTCTTGCACTTCAGACATGTAGTATGGAGAGTTTGGGGTTTGTAAGGGTTAACAATATATACATTTGGGGTTGAAAGTTCTTATAATATCATGTATAGTTAGCCACTACATTTTTTTTTCTTTAAAAAATATCCCTTGCCATTTTTTTCTGGAGGACTCAACAAGAGTCGGATTTTTTTTTCTCAAAAGTTTTATATTTGCCAAAGTGCTATGCTTTTAGAATATTTATTTTTATACCGATAACAAACTGAAATGTAAGAAGTATTATCTTTTTTTATTTTATAACTTTGTATTATGTAGTAGTTATGTAAAGAAAAAATAGATTTTTAAGAATTGCTCGGATTTAAGAAAAGGTTAGTGAATGTGTTTTTTTTGTTTATATAAATAATTCTTAAATTATATAATGTACAAATATTTTAGGTTTAAATATTACTTTGTGCTTCTTAAGGTGTAGATAAAATGTATTTTAACTATGTTTTTGAAATTAATGTACAAATTATTTATTTTAGCTTGATAATGACCCAAGGAGGGGTTNGTTTTAGGAATATATGCGCTGCGGGATCCATAAAAACTTTCTAGCTCAAATTTCAAGCTGCAACACCAAAAATGTATATTTTATCTAGCGCATTCCATAACTTACTGCTTAAAAAAATATTAAGTATTCACAATGTGTATATAAGAAAGTTATTTTTAACTTTCTTGCACTTCAGACATGTAGTATGGAGAGTTTGGGGTTTGTAAGGGTTAACAATATATACATTTGGGGTTGAAAGTTCTTATAATATCATGTATAGTTAGCCACTACATTTTTTTTTCTTTAAAAAATATCCCTTGCCATTTTTTTCTGGAGGACTCAACAAGAGTCGGATTTTTTTTTCTCAAAAGTTTTATATTTGCTAAAGTTCTATGCTTTTAGAATATTTATTTTTATACCGATAACAAACTGAAATGTACATATAAAAAAATACCATCATAAAAAAAAAAATTGTGTATAGGTATATTATAGATATAGAAAAATGTATCCGTAAAAATAAATTTGTGAGATTTGTAAAATAAACAACGAACAAAATTAATTTTCTTTAAATAAAGAAGTTTGCTCTTAATTATTTTTGAGTTTCATTCTTTTTTTGGTTTTCTCTAGAAGAACTAATAAATTAAATTTGAAATTATAATGTCTAGTTAATTAAACAGTTTTTTCATCGTATTTTTTTTTACAATTGTGTAAACCACTGAATATTGTTAAACATATTTTAATGTTACAATCCTGTAAAATGAAGATAAAACCAAATAAAAACAAATCTGTGATAATAACTTCTTTTTTTTAATTTACAATGGTTAGAAGGATCCTGGGAACCGAAGTGAAATAAAACCTCTTAATCTTTGGGAGGAAAAAAAAAAAATAATAATAAAACGAATTACATTCCTTATCTTAAATTCAAATACCTTCAGCATAAGAACCAGGGAAATAAGAAAGAAATAAAATAAAATAAAGTGCATAAAATGGAATTTTATTGCTATTCTGAGTAGTTTCTTTTATCTGCCATAAGTTTTTTAATGNTTTCAAATGTCTAGCTACTCGGGAAGTTAGTTAAAAATCGATTGCAAGATTTGTACTGGACAAAAAACAAACAAGAAAGCAAGCTAATAAAAACGTAGTAAAATAAATTTGTGGGGATTTGTAATAAATAAACAACGAATAAAATTAATTTTCTTAAAATAAAGAAGTTTGCTTTTAATTATTATTTGATTTTCATTCTTTTTTTGGTTTTTTAGAAGAACTAATAAATTAAATTTAAATTTATAATGTCTAGTTAATTAAACAGTTCGTCTGTCTTATTTTTTAATATTTATGTAAACCACTGAATATTGTTAAAAATATTTTAATGTTACAATCCTGTAAAATGAAGATAAAACCAAATAAAAACAAATCTGTGATAAGAACTTCTTTTTTTTAATTTACAATGGTAAGAAGGATCTTGGGAACCGAAGTGAAATAAAACCTCTTAATCTTTGGGAGGAAAAAAAAAAAATAATAATAAAACGAATTACATTCCTTATCTTAAATTCAAATACCTTCAGCATAAGAACCAGGGAAATAAGAAAGAAATAAAATAAAATAAAGTGCATAAAATGGAATTTTATTGCTATTCTGAGTAGTTTCTTTTATCTGCCATAAGTTTTTTAATGTCTGAATAAATTCTTTGAGTCATTAAAATAGTCAAAATTTAAAACCGGATAATTTAAAAACAAATTGTTTGTATTAAGAGAACATGAAAAGCGAGTTATGATGATGTCACCTTATTATTATTTATTGGAATCAGTCTACGGTAAGCCGTATACGGTTTTCCAACATAATTGTAATACATTTAAATTTATTCAGTAAATTAAAATCAATTTAGTTCGTTGAAATAAAATTAAGTGAATTTATCTCGTCTGTAAGTTATTCATCAAATAACTTTTTTCGATCCTAGGAAATTTTGAATGATAATGATAGATTAGTTGTTTTGTTTTGACCGATGATTTGTGGAAATTATTATAAAGATAATTATAATTATTTCTCTCTTGGATAAATCGATTTTTCTTTAATTCAAATCCGGACTGTCCGGACGTCTGGTAACTCTAGGTATAGGGGTCTGTAAAGGTGAGGAGCCTAAAGGCGTAGGAATATGGTCTAATAGGATCTTGGAGGTATATTATCGATGCGAAGAGTTCATATGGAACTCGCACCAGGTAATCTAAAACGAACACATTAAACTTGACCAATTAACCCTTTCGGTCACCGCGTCCTCTACAGAGGACACTAACATTCAGAGGCTGTCATTAGCTATGGGAAGGGAGAACATAGAATCTATCGGTTGATAAATGTTAAGTGATTAGTTCTGAATTCCACCACCTGATTTCTAGGTCATGGCCTTGGCCCCCTCAGCTCTGGCAGCAAACATGGCTACAATGAAAAATTGGAGGGAAAAGACCTTGCACCAGGAAAATAAGGATGCAGCTCTGTGTGCAGTTCAGTTGGTGGCCATTTTTCTTTTACTTTAACCATCTTTTATCCATCTATTAAAATCTTTTGAATCCTGAGTTCCTGAGAGGAGTAATTGTAATAATACTTGCCATGATACCCAGGGAAGTGCAATTAGTACAGCTGGTAGCCAGCTCTAACCTTCATCTTATAGGACAACCACCTACCTTTATTTGCCCACACATCTACACCATCTCTCTTTTACAGATACATTTTACACTTTTATTTATGTTCATATTCATGTACACAATATACACTTACCTAAAACCTACAGTCCATTTACTTTCTGCTATATTTCAGTAACCTTATTCATTCATACTATAATTTAATACTTGATTTGTGGACAGGTCAGGTTCGATGGCCCTGTTACAACACAACAATAATTTATATATTTACGTCTTCACAAAAAGATTTCTACAAGTATATCAGAAGTGATTTTTCATACATCTATTCTTGATAATAGAGAATAACTTTTAGCTTTTACTTACGTATTTTTTCCCCCTTGACAGGATCATTGATCGTTAGCAAAGCTAAAAAAATAAGCAATATATCAATATCAACAACATAACATTGTGATGTGAAATATCATGTGTATATTTATACACATGTATATGTATGTGTGTGTGTCTGTGTGTGGAGGAGGGGGAGTCTGTATTTATATAATATATATGGATTTAAGATAATATATACAGTTAGCAACAAAAGGATCTATTTTAAAGTAAAAGAAAAGGGTTTTAAACTGGAGCTATAATAATATATCTCTAGTAGATAAATTATTGAATGGTCATTGGTCAGTGTATCATAATGCATGAAGAGGCTGGAACCAGGTCAGGGCTGAAAGGGCTCTAGACATTGTAAATAACAATATTATCAGGGCTTGAAAGAAATCAACTCACGTGATCACGATTCTAGTCTGTGTTATACCTTCTTTTTGTTTTACTTCGGTTTCGAATAAGTTGTAAGTATATTATGATTTATATGTTTCTATCGAGAGAGAAGAGATAAGATATTATAGCAATAAGAAGAGAGGTTGAGGTTTATTAACAAAATGGAAGAATAAGTTGAAGATAGCGGTATGCTATGAATGAAGGAATAATATGATGAAAATAATGTAAAGGAATTGGATGTAGAAATTATATAAAGTAAATTTATTAAGGGTAAGAGAATAAGATAATGGGATAAGATAAAGGAATGTGATAAAGAAATAAACAAAAAGGAATAAATGTACAGAGATAAGATAAAGATAATATAATAAGATAAAGGTAGAGAAAGAAAATTTAACAATGAGCTAATTATTCATTCAGGCGATAATCGCCGGTTTCTGTACGATTAAGTTAATTATTAAGTGTAATAGTTGCATATTCTTTTTCTACACTTCAAGACCTTTAAATTGATGTATAACGTCATGGTGACTAAAATCTTTTTTTAGCCACCCACCATATTGGCCGCCATCTTAAAAATATGATGTGTGATATTTTAATAGTTGCATTTTTTTTCTACACTTCAATACCTTTAAATTGATGTATAACATGCCATGGTAACTGAAAACTTTTTTTAATCACCCGCCATATTGGCCGGCCCGCCATTTTGGAAATAAATTTCCAAAATTTGTCTAGTTGTCTAAAATGCTGAGATGTAGCTGTGTGCCAAGTATCATGTTTCTAGCTATAGTAGTTTATGAATTGAAACAATCCAACGGATTGACACCAACGGACAGACAGACAGACAGAGCCGTTATATAAGGTTTCTTTTTTTACTTTGTACAGAAACCTAAAACGGATTCGGTTCACAAAAAAATTAGCGACAGGCAGACACGTAACCATAAATATCTTATATAGATACTTATACTGATATTATGCTTGAAATTAATGTAGCTTTTGGTAATTCGGTGGTAAAATAAAGTTTAATAAAAGATTAATTCAATATCAGATATTGGTAGCTAATTTAGAGTAACCCTTTATTATTTCATTTCGGGTCTCTTGCAAATGAAAAACAAAAGAAAGAAGTACAGTCAATTTTAAATAAGTTAAATACAAATTTTCCAATACAATTTTTAACTGAGAGAAAATAAAGTAAATTTATATTATAATCCCCCTATAAATACTAACTATTTTTGCTCTATAAAAAGAAGCGGTTAATAAAAATATATGCAAACAAAATTAACCTGTTGCTCTTTTCCTAGCCACATATTAGTAAAGATAAACAATGTTATTAGTTTGCGGTTTATAATGAAACCATATTAAAAACAAAAATGAGAAAGGGCGGTGGAAAGATAATAAAAAAGGGTTTTCAATGTGAGTTGCTAGATTTTAATTACAATATCCGCCCTCGTAAGATAATGTTGTAAAGATAGTCTCTTTATAGTTTCATTCTTTTCTCGTTTAATCGTTTTTAGGGATTTTATAGTACAATATGTTGTTAACTAGATTGTAAGAAAAAATTAAAGGGTAGGGAAAGGGGAGGTGTGGAGGTTGAAAGACTTAATGGATTTTTTTTAATTAACTTTGACACCTTAGCTTATAAGCTAATGATATTAATGACTTTTTTTTCTTTATTGGTTTATAAAATAACAATAAAATATCAGAAAGTGTTTCAGTATTAGAAATTTTATTCAGTACCAATTTTTGCTTCTTATTGTTTTATACAGTTAAAATGAAACATTAATTTACAAAACAGTATATTATGTTTACACTTATTACATCACATACAACAGTATATTTTATTACTTATTTCACAAAAACGGCCATTGGCTGGTAATACCATGCCATTGGCTGGTATGCTCTCAAGACGCTCGTTAATGAGGTTTATAACCAGCCATTCACGGTCCAACTTAGGCCCTCCACACACGGAGCAACTCAAAACAAACTCAACTGGAAACTCCAGTCATTTTTGAGTTGACTTTAAGTTTCAATCTGTGTAATTGAATGGGACACCGCACACGGAGCAACTCATTACAAACTGGGTTTGCTTTCTGTCAACTCAAAAATGACTGGAGTTTCCAGTTGAGTTTGTTTTGAGTTGCTCCGTGTGCGGACGGCCTTAGTCGTACGACACTCATTTCAACGATTCAATGTGGTACGATAGTTAAGCTTCGTCCAGACTGCTGAACCCAACAGAGGAAACGAGCCGAGCATTGGTCTCTGCGCATGCCCAGTCTTAGATACGCAGGCACACTTTAGACTGAGCATGCGCAGAGACCAATGCTCGGCTCGTTTCCTCTGTACGGTTCGGCAGTCTGGACGAGACTTTGGACTGCGTAAGTAGGGTGGTTTGTGTTTGACAACATGGTTGAGTCGGATTCCCAGTGCATCCTACACGGATCCAACTAGCCCCACTTCGTATCGTACGAACAAAGTTGGACCGTGAATGTAAATGGCTGATTAAATAGGGTATATATTATTCAGAGTACCCAAGAAGGACATGTTTCACATTGATAATCGTATTATTGTTCTGTATAATACCTAATTATTTATTGATTTTCAATTACAATAGAAACAGCGAATTTATTGAACCAGCCATTCACGGTCCAACTTGATCGTACGACACTCACTCCAACGAGCCTATGTGAGCGATAGTTGGACTGTGAGTAGGGTGGTTGGCAACATAGCATTATCGTAGGACATGTTAACATAGGTCGAGTTGAATTCCCCGTGCATCCAACAAGCTTGGCCCCTTTTCGTACGACCAAGTTGGCCTGTGAATGGCTGATTTAAACACCGACATATTATTCTGAATTCGAATCCCAGGAGGGACATGTTTCACATNAAAAAAAAAAAAAAAAAAAAAAAAAAAAAAAAAAAAAAAAAAAAAAAAAAAAAAAAAAAAACAGCGAAATTGTTGTTGAACTAGCCATACGACACTCACTCGAACGAGGCTATGTGATTGATAGTTGGACTTTGAGTGGGTTGGTTGGCAATATAACATTGTGGTAGGACATGTTAACTTAGGTCGAGTCGGATTCCCCGAGCATCCAACAAGCTTTTCCCCTTTTGGTACGGCACTTGTTTACTTGGGTACATACCTCCAATTCACCTCAAAAAAGATATGAATTTGTTTTTATCCATCCAGGTAGACTTATATTGGCATCTCTCAGATGGATTAAGAAGGGTTTAGCATAAAAAAAGTGTTTTTAAATTTCATACTCCAAAGTAAACCCCTGATCCCAAAATACATTTACTAATGGATTTTGTTACTTTTTGTTACATAAGTGTGATGTTCCTTTGTCTCAAAATACATTGGACTTAATGTCCCTTTGTCTTATTTGATTGTCAGGCTAACAGATATAGTCACTTAAAATTACAGTAGTGTGATATTCCTTTGTCCCAATGTACATTGTACAAAATTATAAATTTTCTTTATTGCTCTAATTTCTGAAATATATCTACATAAATTTAAAAAAAATGCCGTATAATTTTACTTACGCTGGAACCATTAAAAAATCTCCCACTTCGTTATCCTTTCAGTCAGTAATATGACTTGTTTCATATTAATGCCTCAACTCTTAGTTTATCCATGTCTTTCTTTTTGAAATAGCACTTTTTTCCAACTTTCCAGATTTGATTTTATTCAAGAATGAATTATGTCATTAAAAATGATTTCTTTGACTTGTCATTGTCATTTTTGTCAATAAAAATACTTGCCCTAGGTATGTACCCAAGTAAATAAGACGATATAGGGGCAGGAGTTTAGTTGGGTACATACCTAGGGCAAGTATTTTTATTGACAAAAATGACAATGACAAGTCAAATTATTTTTAATGAAATAATTCTTTCTAGAATAAAATCAAATTTGGAAAGTTGGAAAAAAGTGCTATTTCGGTATGTACCCAACTAAACTTCTACCTCTATTACGCCTTATTTACTTAGGTACATCCTTTTTTCTTTTATTTTTTTACCCCATCTTAACCCCATACTAAAGCCCCAGTGCTTTTCAACATCCCGATTAAGTTTGTCTATTGATTTATATTATTTTATTTCCAATATATAAATGGTATGTACCTAGGTAAACTTTCCCTATGGCACCTTATTTACTTGGGTACATACTTATTGGTATGTACCCAAGTAAATAAGTACCCATGTTTCAAATTAATAATCATATTAGCGTTCTGTATAATAACCTAATTATGTGTTGATCTAACTACAAAAGAAACCACGAAATATCATCTGTTGCTTCGGAGCTTACAGAAGTTATGTCTTCTGTAAGATTGTAATCATTCTGGAAACCCTCATTTCTTTTTAAATTACACAATTCATCTACAGTTATCTTAAACTACCTGGTAATAAAAAGTCATAAATAACAACGAAACACTACTTCAAAAGAACTAGAAAACAGCGATTCAAACCGCGCTTATTGTTTAAGTTACACGATGTCTGCTTTTCAATGACTGTTTAAGTTTAGAATGTTCTGCTTCTCCAGGTTAAATAGAACTAAACGTAATACTGACCTCTGTGGAACTATATAGATGGGAATATATTATTTACCAGTGAACTAGCAGAGTGAAATGAACCTTATATTTCCAGTAAATAAGGACGATTGCTTGTCTACTAGGCAATTCACCCTAAGAAGTTATAGTTTTCAATTTAAATATCGTATTGTATATTTCTATTTTAACTGCTAAGAATACATATTACAAAAGAGGATATTTTAGAAACAGAAAATCATCGTAATACAATGCTTTTTTGTATGTTGAAAAAAAATGCCATAAAAATGCTGAAAGCATTGTTATTGCTGAAACAATACGGATATAATATATTACTCTAAAAAAGAGGCAACATTTTTCCTAGTTCTGGAAATACATGGAAACTAAATTTAATGCCCCGAGGAAAAAAAATCATAAAGAAATATTTGAAGAAAATAAAATGCAACTTTAATTTGGGATCTGGTGGAAAATAAAACTTCATAGTTTATTTTTTAGTTTAGTTTTTTGGAAGGTTGTATGTTTTTTTTTGTAGGTTTAAAAGTTGTTTGTCTTACCGAATAGATGAATTTAGATTTTTTTCTCGTCCTAAAATTTGAAAATTTACATTTGAAGCTTATGTTTACGCGAGCATTGCACGCGATCGATTGGGCAGAACGTTGTCCAACGAACTCATTCTGAGCATTGGTAAAATTAATATGTTCTGTTCACCAAATTTCAACTAAATCAGTCAACCTTTAGTCAAGTTATCGTCATCGATCGATTTCGTGACGGTTAATTTTGTGACTCTTAGAGGTCGACCAAGAAGTCATGAACACGGTAGAAACTGAAAGCTTAGCTTCGTTTAAAGTCGGAACTTCCGAGTATTGCCAAAGTCAGTATAGTCGGGTGCTATTCTAGTTTGTATGGCATGCGCAGTTATGTCAAATCTCACGAATCACAACAGGAAAGTTTCCAATCTGTTAGGTTTCCTGTTTTGTTTGTTTTTATACAGTACGAGTTATAGTCACAAATGTCCTAAACGATTTTCGTACGATCCACAAATCCACAGGATGATGTAAATACAAAGGACGCTACAAATAACGAGGTAGGAAAGCAAAAGTAACAAATCAAACTCAGAAATAAATAGGAATAATCAATAAATAATAATATAAAGATATTATGGTTTAGTAGAAGTGATTTATTATCAGGTACAGTGTTGCCTGTAGCAAAAAATATAGAATTTAAAAAAAATAAAATGATTAATAACCAAAGAACAACACTGTGTTTTTTGACAGTGGTTTATTTTATTAAAAACTGACTGTACATGACGACACTAGCGCACTCCTCAGATTTCCATGACTTCTTGGTCGACCTCTAG
>KZ651281.1:198920-212603 GCA_001010745.2 Gerris buenoi
CCCCCCCCTTCCCTCCTACCCTTTACTAATTTTGAAGTGGGGTATGAAATTTAGATTAGAAAATGTCTATTTCAAATGCTTTAAAGGAGCAAAACATATCCATAAACTCCATTATATTGTTAATTTTATCAAAAAAATTAAACTTTATTTTCGTTTGGCAATATTTACTGTCTCGCTTCACTCGACAGTAAATATAATTGCCGCGGTAAAGAAAAAACTAACTTCACAGCCTAGTAACATAATATACTATTAAACTATTGTTCTTTATTTCATATTGTAAAGAAAATGCTATTATTTTATTATAATAAATGCATTTATATTGCATAATATCTTAAGTACCTTCAAGCGAGGTAAAGAATAATGACAGGGAAAATTTGTGGATTCTTTTTAAAAAAATGAGAATGTATTAAAGACAAAGAGTAAATATAAATTAAATCGAGTCTATTTAATTTATGTTAACCCCCCTACTTTAATTATATTCCCAAACGTTTTAAAATCCCTTACTGTACAAAAGTTCTTAAGATTTAAGTGAATTTTTATGTATATTTCTAATATTCAAAAATTATTTAGCCTATGTTTATAGCATGATCATGTACTATCTTCTACTATATTTTTAATCCACTATAAAAATCAAGTTTTTACTCTGATCTTTACTTTTGTCACTGCACAGATCAATGAATGTTTAGAGAATAATTAAGATAAGAAAACCGACAATAAAATGGCCGACAATCGTTGTATTTAATTAGTCTGTGTATTATTTTATTAGTTGTAAACTATAGCCTGGAGTGTTTTATTTTCCTTTTAGTTTTCATCAATGTGAAAAGTAATTACCTGATAACACCATTATTAAATTAAATAAAGAGCTTTTTCTTTTCGCAAAATTTATTCACAGAAATTGCAGAAAACCAGTAAAAATTGTCACTACTATAAAACCGACGATAATTTCTCCATCTCATTTTCATCAATATTAATTAATTTTTGTCATTCCAATTTCATGGGATATTTTAATTAGACTAATGAAAAAAAGTAATTAAATATTTTCATTCTTGGCAAAATGAAAATGGATTCCACCGCATAAAAAATTTAATTATGTAAAAATATTATTGAGGAATAATAATATATCGCCCCCGATAATGTAATTTATTGGTCAGTTTTAGCTAGGAGATATCTTATTGGTTAATGGTCTTATAAATAATAGAAATAAATAAATATAACTACATAAATACGTATAAAAGTGTATAATAATATTATGTATTTCTATTAGTGCGAGGAATAAAATTATTATTTATTTCTTTGCTGTTTTTAGGGTTCGATAATGGCTATAAATGTGCTTCTAGAAAAAATACTGAACATTTTTTGTGTTCAGCAAAAGTGTGTGCAATATAAATAATAAAAAGAGTTATTAATAAGCCATATTTTTAGACTATAGTTTTGGATTCTACGGCTAAAAATAAGAATTTTTTACTCTCTTGGAAATTTTTCGCTCCGAACATTAGTTTGCCGTCTGGAAAGTACTGAACCTGCTAAAATTAAGTCCATTTTTCAGCTGAACTAATGGATTTAGGAGAAAAAAGTCATACAATTTTTTTTTTATTTTTTGCCGTAAAATGCAAATCCATTCTTAAAAACATGCATTATTAGTAATTTTTTCACGTTTTGAGTCTTATGAACGCTCTTTTACGCAAGAAACAGTTACAAATAAGATATGTATTTTTGACTGGATTTGGATGGCTTGGAATGATTTGGAAAAAATAAGGCTTCCTATCCACTTTCTTTTATTATGCAAACTAAACACACTTTTGCTCAACACAGAAAATGTTCAGCATTTCTTCTGGAAGCGCATTTATAGCCATTATCGAACCCTGAAACCCGCATATTTTTTTTTTACCAATCACAGTTCCGGAGATATTTCGCTGTTCCATATTAGCTGGGACTCTGGGACACCCTGCGTATTCACTATGGATATAGAAAAATTAATCACGCAAATTTATAACAAAACCCCACTATGTATGAGGAATAATTTGTATTATTCCCGCGTGATATTCTGACAGTTGGAAAAGTTTCTGAGGAAGTTAACGCTAGACGTTCCACAGGTGCTATTGTGTCCCTAAAATTCGAAATTTTGGTGATCGAGCGATATACACTTTTCGGTACGGCGCTCAAAGATGTGAAGAGTCAGTCGCGTGAAGTCGCTTACAGTGGACGACCCCTGTCGAGCATAGTCGCCTGATTCAAGTCGCCTTTAGTCGCCAGGTCGCTTAGCCGCGCATAGTCGCTTCCAGTGGACGACCGGCCTTATTCTTTTATAAGCCAGTATTATCTAATTGTTTAATTATTTCCCCCGTTTTTTTTAAAACATCAACATTGTTTTCTTTTTTTGTATTAATTAAAGTATCAATTTAGCAATCAAAAGTTGAAGAGCGCAGGTGGTTCAATTTAATCTGGGGCTATCTACGGGATACTTTCAATAAAGTGTAAAAGTTTCATACAAATCAGATAATTTGTTTTGAAGCTATAGGTGTAAATAAATGTATGGTTTGCGCGCATGTGCGAAGAGAAACAAATGAAGGTATAACTTAATATTGGACCATCATTGAGCTACTTATGACCTACCATAGAAATTTCATTAAAATAGGACCATTCGTTTTTAAGATATGCTGGTTCGCAAAAATTGAGCGATAGACAGACAGACAAACACGGAACCTAAAATTTTCCCTGGTGTCTGAAACGCATTTCGCCCTTGGAATTTTTGAAATCGGATACAGAAAATATGTTCGTTCATTGGATCAATCACATAGCTTCTGTAACTTGTGGTAAGCTCGGAAGACATACTCAATAATAAATATCATCAAAAAATTAATAAATATACAACCAAGTAAAACATTCGAAGTTATAATTAATTTTTTGAACATTAAAATACATTTTTTTCTGGCCTTTCTAATATTGAGAAAAATTCATGAGCCATTTTCTTTTTTACAACCCTACTGAATGCCTTCATTAATTATTTAATCATTCATATTGTTTTTTCCCGCCTTTTTTTTGGGAGTAATATAAGCGACTTAAAAAACCTTGGTGATTACAATAAATCAATGAAAAAAGAAATCCTGTTTTTTTAATTACACTGTTGTTGTCAGAAAAATGTACTTTTAATGAAAAGCTTTTTGAGTTTTTTAAGGCTACACAACATTTTTCCAAGAGAAAGGTTTGGTTAGGAGAGATAAAATAGGAAAATTATTTAGCGAATTTGTGTTTTCGTCTCTTGAGAAGGAAATAAAAGCTTAATGAGGGGTGATTCAGAAAAGCAATTAAAGGCGTTGCTTGAAGCAACTTGTAGAAATTAACGAAAAAAAAATTAAACTTAAAAAACCTTCCTGATGGTTGTATTCATTAGCTTTAGATAATTATCAACCTGGTCTTTAAGCATCCATTGTATTATTTATATTTATAATGAAGATTATTTATTTAGATAATTTATAAGACGATTTTTTTTTTAAATTTTAACATCTTTGGTAGTTATTCGGGGTATAAATATTATGTAGATTATCTTTTTTTACTTTTGAAAAGATCTTAACGGCAAATCAGACAAGTAAGGAGCTAAAATTATATTTAATTTTTTTAGGTAGAAACATTTAATAAAACATAATTTCTTTCGCTTTGCGTATGTCCAATTCTCTACCCGATTTTTTTTTAGAGTTCATGACTTGACTCGAAAAGCACTTCTCGCCGAGTATAGCTGTAAACAATCAAATATATAAATTAACTTTTATATTAATGATTCGAAAATTATTAACACTTTACTTGAGATGAAGTGTTCAATTCAAAAAATAAATAAAAAGGGAATAAAAATGTTCTCTTGATTGTACCAGAAAAGAAGAAGAATAAGACGAAAAACTTTTTATTTCTTGAACTTTTAAAAAAAAATATTCAGCAGAGAAATCATCCGGAAAATCTCCCCGACTTTCTTCTCACGGACTTTTTAACAGATTAAAAATTCTACTAACGAAAAAACAATAAAAGACAGAAAAAACTTTTTTACAAAAAAAGAAAGTCTATCTTGTTTTAAATAATTTTTTACTCTCGAAAAAATGATAAGATGACGGAGAACTCAGAACAAGAAAAACTTGTTAAGATTGTGAAGAGTTGAAGGAATAATGCATTGCCTTGAGGTACATCTCAAAAATATCCATTTAGAAAAATCTAAAGGATAAGCTGTACACAGTCAAACTGTTCATGACAAATTAAATTTCTTTTTGTATTTGTCTTATAAAGAATTAATTTTTTCCCCGTCTTCAGTCTTCTGTCTATTTCTTAACTCAATTTCTCATTTTACCAAAGTTTCTTTTTAGAAATCTTCTAAAAGTTTATTATTGTTACTTCGTGTTGTTTTCTTTATTGTTTTTGTATATTAAAATTAATAAACCAAGCATTTGTTGCAACGAAATTTAAATAAAAAAAGAAAATTAACTTTTATTATTATTTAAAGATATATGCATTTATAAAAATATTTCAAACGATTTTCGTAAGAATTATTATTTATAAGATAATATTTAAAATAATGTGACTGAAGTTGACAGAAAAATTGTGACTATATTGAAGTGTTATTTTGTTCGTTCTGTTAATTAAAAATTTACCTAAATGATGCGTTCTTTTTTGAGTTCGGGGTACAATTTTTGTATCTTGTCTTTCTATGTCAGTCCGATGTTGATGAAATGACAAAGTTTGTTCCTCATCCTGACATCATTGTTTAATGTGCAAAAAACTGTTTATCTATTAACACTTAGTTTTAAAATTACTCATTCAATTATGAAGAAATTTCCAAATCAGTTATAATATTAGATTATAAACCCATATTCATTTTATTTAATGCCTTTTGGAGCCTTAATTTTTCTATTAGAATTTCTTACTTATTAGGTTTTATTGGGATATTTCTGATGTATTAGTGTGCTCGAATAAGTGTTTCGGTGTTGACATTATTTTTACTCTTATTATTTATGCTATTATTATTAGAAATTATTTATGTGGTGCCATAATTATAGACAGATATTAGATAGAGGAAAGAAAGTAATATAATTAAAACTTTTTTGGGCTGAGGGGACCTTGAAACGTAAAAATATATCAAATTACTAGTGTTAAAATCGAATTTTTTAGCCATAATAGAGAAAAAATGAACGTCCAAAATGTGTTTATTTGGCCCAGCATTTATTTGGTCCTTTGGGCCGGATTGAAAAGTTAAATTCATGTTATCCAATTAAGGTGAAAGTAAAAAGGAGAGTGTAGAGATTATTTTGTTTTAAAATTGAATTGAAACGACAGAAACAATGATATTGTGTCAAAATATGGTTTGGCTTTGAATATTCAGAGTTGAATAGCTGGAGGTTATTTAGCAGTGTGACAGTAAAGTCAAATACCCTCGACTTAGTCTTCTTTTGGCAAGCCAAGGTTTGTACAAAGTCAGAATTACTTGTTTGACTTGCAAATAACATTGTTTTCATTTCATAACCACGAGGTGCTTTACGCTTTACCTCTTTCTTCAACGTCGTTCTTTTTTCTCTCTCATGTTTTGTTTCTCGAACAGAAACAACATTTTGTAAAAATAAAAACTTTTCTTTACCGCTAATTTATTTGCTTTTTTTATTATGTTTTTACAAGTAGGTAACTATATGAATTTAAAAACTATTTTTTTTTCTTTTTTTTTTAATAGTGGCTTGGAAAAACTACGTTATATACTATTAACAGATAATTTGTATTCCACGGTGAGTGGGACTCTCATCCACTAAGAAACTTCTACATATAAGACGTTTTAGCCAAATATAATTAGATATTCATAGATTTGAACTTATAAAACTATTCGTGATAAAGGAAAGAAATTATCTGTTGTTAGACTTATTTTACTTATCAAACATTTTTATCACGAGAAAATTTTTAAAAGTTTTTCTTTCGGTAGATCTGTCAACACAAACATATTCTACATAAAGATAATTATTTTTTATCGTTTGACTTATTTACACAAACCCGTTCTTCAATAATGTCAATAGCGTTACTTTCATGAGATATGTGTGACACTCTAACGCATTAGAAGTGAAACTTAAGTTCTAGAAATCGAATGATATATAATTCAGAAACATATATGAAATATGTTTCTGAAATAGCACAATAACCTTTATTTAAGTAATGCATTTTATATAAATCATTTATTAAATACGCAACATACATATATATAAACATAAGAGTTTATATTGCCGCCACAGTCAGATTCTTCTCACAGAAACATAATTTCAATTGATAAAATATTTGCGTAAAATGTTAGCAAATAATGAATAAAATCATGAAAACTTTAATATATATACAATCCAATAATTGTTGATATGTATAATATAATAATACCCTTATATACCAAATACAAATTCTGTGTACTGAATAAATCAACTTCTCCCCTGGTATAGTGGTTAGCACATGAGTCTCTCAATCCAGGGGTCGGGGGTTCGAGACTCTATCAGTGGAAAGATTTTTACAGGTAAATCAACTGCCGGCCTAAGTCGGCAGTCGTTCAAAAAATATCTATCACAGGCGAATCTTAAAACAAAAACTTGCAATTTAGTTGAGTTCACTTAATAAATGTTTCACTTGGATGAGTTTCGAAACGTGAACTTCGTTTCCTGATGTCAATTTCATCCAAGCAAATGTCC
This sequence comes from Gerris buenoi, assembly GCA_001010745.2. Classification (NCBI taxonomy): domain Eukaryota; kingdom Metazoa; phylum Arthropoda; class Insecta; order Hemiptera; family Gerridae; genus Gerris; species Gerris buenoi. The sequence goes on from KZ651281.1 coordinate 205,607, forward strand.
TCTCAGCGTCTAAAGAAGTTACACTTGATACAAAAATATATAAGGCTAACCAACACTTCTCAACTTATCGTTTTAATGGTATGATATCTTTGGATTTATAATTATGGTTCGATTCCCCGCCGTGGAGGAACTATTAGCTATATCTCAGTAAATAATTCACATTTATAATATCCATTAGTTTACTAAACAACCGTTCAATGTATCATCATTATAGGGTCAGTGACAAGGCCGCAGTACCTTCAAGTCCAAATGAACCAACAAATATGCAGCGTGTATAGGCAAGGAAGGGGGGGGGGGGGCAACAGCAATTTTGCCCCGGGTGATGAAAAGTCTAGGTCCTTCTCTGATCTAATGATTGATTGCATTGTCACCGGATATACGTATTCTCACCCTTCTAGGGAGACGGAAAGTGGGTCAAATTTATGTTACAAGATTTATCCTGGACAAATATGTAAAGTAAATAAAGCGTTCAGTAAAAATTCGATTTATTAGAAGCCTTTGAAGAATTCCAATGACTTAAGCTGAAACCTACAGGTTACCCTAATTTTTGTTTACATCAAAGAAACTGTCAAATTAGTTCACTTTTCTCTCACTATACCCACTTCTAGCGCCACTTGGTGACCTTTCATTTAGTGATCATTTTATTCTCTTGATTCCCTCTGATCCTTTAGTTATTATTTTATTTTGCTGAATTCATACGTTAAGCTTTGAGTTATACAAAAAGGATAAGGAATAAGCGTTAGAATAAAAAAAAAAAATAATAAAATCGAGTAAAATTAAAAGTAACAACATAGGTGAGTTAAGTACAATTGTTTCTTAAAAGTTATATTTATGATTTTTTAGGTAGTACACAAAATTAAGACAATCGCTCTAAAAATGAAAACTGTTTTATAAGTAATAAAAAGGCTCATAACTTTTTTTTCTTTATTTGAGTGGTAAGTGCCTTACCACTCAAATAAAAGAGTTTTAACACCTCGCTCAGTTACGAAGCAATTCTAACTTGAATTTTGTTTCTCTTGTTTTCAAACTGTTAACAAAGTCGTATCTAAAGAGGACTACACCGAAAATCCTGTAAAACTTTTCCAAAAAAAAAGTTAAGCTAGAATTGCCTGGACATTACAGTTACCCAGAATGGCTACTTAACTGTTTAGGCTGTAATTTCTGTGAACCCCATTTTTATTATTTTACTGAAGACAATATTTTCCTTTTTCGACAACAATGTTCTGGTTTTATTATTAAAAAAAAGAAAAAGAGTTTTATTATATTCTCGCACTTGAGTCTTCTCAAACGGGAATTCGCCATTGGAGGAGGGAAGAAATTAATAAAATCTTAACTATTAGCCGTGTGAGGTGTCCTACTGCACGTATTTTATTTAGCTGTAATCGACTAAGAAACAATTTTCAGGTCGATTGAATCATTTCTTTATCTAGATATGGCGGAAACTATTCTGTGTTAATAACTATTTCCTCTCTCCCTATAGACTTTTGGGGACTCTTCAGGTATTCAGTTCCACCGACATGACGAATTCATAAACCATGTTTCGAGAATGGACGAATTTTTTCTTTTGAACCGTGAACTATTTTGCCCATTGTTACGAGTGGAATTTACGTCCACTCGTAAACGCTATTATTTTATTGTATTTATTAGATTGTTATGTATATATTTAATATAGGTTATAGTTATTAAGATACTTATTCTTATTTTTTGGAAATTTTGGTATCGCGGGAGATGAAAAAATTAGGAAAAAGCCAGAATCAGCTCAGGTATGTGATCTTTAGGTTGACCCATAACAGTGACCAGGTTCAACCTAGATGGGTCTGCTGGCCAATGTTGTGGTTCAAGGGTCAAACTGATTGAGAGCCCGTCCTTCAGTTGGCCTCTGCGCTTGGACGAGGCAAGTTTAAAAGTGATAGTGGTGTGTGACCCGGATAGCGACGCCAGGTCGAATTAGGGTCCGAGTCACAAATAAGTGCCGCACCTGTTCTGATATGTGAGGCCCATTCTGCCAGGGCAGGATTCCCCTCCGTAACCTAGCCGTCACGTGGGTACGGCTCAGATAGAGGGTGAGGTGTGCCAGGGGTCAACCCCGTTTCTGCCATCGACTCCTTCGAGGGATGCGAACCCCGCCGCTCAGCCGTCAGCACCTCCCAGCTGGACACCGCCACTATACTGCGCCTCCTCCGCCAACTACAGTCTATAGGATTAGAGTTGGCACATTCGAAGACGGGAAAAGTTTAAGGAAAACGATTCTATTGGTCCGCCATCTTGAATGCAACTTCAGAAAAAAAATGTCCTACTCTACCCCTGTTCCACAAAAACATATAACATGGCAACAATGATTTTCCCTTTTTATAACGCCAACACTACCTCCACGTTTGTTGTTTCCCGCCTTCGATTGTGCCAACTCTAATCTTATAGACTGTAGTACAGGTTTTGGGGCCAACGTTTTTATATACAGGGGATCCCAGTTGTAGGGCTTGATTGTTATACTAATATAATTGTAGGGATTAGTTTTAGTAGAACATTTTATTTATTTATTGTCCCGTCCCTAAAATTTCCCACTAACACAGTAACACCCTCCGTAAGGTATACAATTAACACTAACCCGCTAACCCTTACCTGTGCTCCCGTATTAATTTAGGTATTACCTGTGATTAAGAATTTTCGGTTAACCACCTACTATTTTATAAATTATCATAAGCCTACCTGTATTATATACACATATACATATGTATTAATGTAATACATTTCATTATAGCTACTTTATTGTTTAATTATTCAGTTGTTAGTTATTCTTTTATTTTTAACCAGGAGCCCTTGTACCTATATTATTATTTTTACCCACCTCTAACGACCGATTGAGCAGGGCAAAGCTTAAATTGTAATATCATACAGGATTGTATTATTATTATTAACTGTGACGGTGTGGGGAAATACATTTTGAAATTTTGATAATACTCGATTTGATCTCCTATAAATAGAGAAATCGGATGTCTTTAGTATGAGATGCGTTATCTGTGCAGATGCTTGGAACCTAAATTATAATTCTTCGTTTTAATATTTTAATATTTTTTAATAGAATAAATAGTTAAATTAATTTTTTATCTCTGCTCGGCTTAGTAGTCATTCTATTTTGAAGTGCAAGCTAAAACTTAGTTATTAAGAAAACTTACAACTCGTGTTGCTTAATAGTGTTAAATAGGAAAATTGCGGTGGTATCCCCCAGACAATAGAATTAGAATAGAAAACTTGGAAAACAATTCTCTGCAAACTATCAGACAATTGAATAAAACAGGAGGAGTTAAGAAACAAAACAATTAAAACTAAGCTCATTTCTAACTTAGCCCTAACTGCATCTAATTAATTATTTTATTTTCCTCTTGTACTGAATGAAAACTTAAAATTAGTAATTTTCCGTTTAAATAAATGTATGTACACAGTTCATAATTAAATTAACCACATAGTTTTTTTTATACTAAAAAAAAAAAAAAAAAAATGATTACCTTTCACTATTATTGAAACGTTAATGAGGTATAAATACTATTTTTTCTAGACGAGCTGTGAAGATACTGAAGAAAACGTATCTCTATTAAAAAGTAATTTTATTGTAAAAATCTGGCTTTTAGATCTCCTGAGTCCTAAATGTTGCCTTAATAAAATGTCCCAATAACTGGAACTGGACAAAAATAGTCACATGACTATAGAATAAAAAGTAATGACACGTATTACAAAATAGTGAGTGTTAGTAATAAAAGTATGTGCGCATGTGCGAGAGGAAGCGATGTTTAAAACATCTGTCTTACCATCCAAATTTTATTAAAACAGAGTTGAACAACTTTATTGTTGGCATGCAATATAATAGTTCATATACAGTAGGACCACGTTAATCCGGACACGCGATAATTCGGAACCCTCGGTAATCTGAACGATTTTCCATGTAAAATGCAAAGCCCTAAAGAATAAAAAATACATGGTGAATTACTTACGTATAACTTACTGCGTAGGCTTCCGCGGTTAGTGTCATAATTAAGTTCTAGGTCTTCCGGTGGTGACCGCGTCATGTTCGAAGAATTTTCCGACGTTTCGCCTCCTATGCTGGAGGCATCTTCAGTGTTGTACATGATGCTCTACTGCTAGGGACAACGTGGACTAGAGAGAATGGTCCGGGTTGGAGTTTATATGTTCAATTCTGGGTCTGAGGCGATATCTGTTGCGTGTTACATCAGATATTGCATCAGCCAGAGCAGGTGTAGGAGATCCACCAGATAAGAAAGCTTATCTCCCTTTCGTAAAAGGTACCACAGACAAGATAGCAAATATCTTAAGGAAGCACGAAATACGGACCACCTTCACAACAAGCAACACGGTGAAAAACTTCCTTGGAACAGCGAAGGACCCGTTACCTCTTAAAACCAACGGGGTATACGAGATTCCGTGCAGCTGTGGTAAGTCCTATATTGGGCAAACGGGTAGATTGGTCTCCACTCGTCTACAGGAGCATATCAGAGCTGTTAAAAACAATGANTTTTTTGTGTTTTACGTTATATTGCTTCCTAAGGTAACGGAAGCTGTGTGATCGTTCGATATTTTCGAACGAAAATATTTCATGTCTCCGATTTCAAAAATTCCAAGACAGAATTCCGTTCCAGACATCAGGGAACATTTTTGGTTCCGTGTCTATTTGTTGGTCCCGTTGGTCTGTCGTTCAAATTTTGCGAACCACCACATCTTAAAAACTCCAATTTTAAAGAAATTTGTATGGTAGGGCATAATTAGCTCATTGTTGGTCTCTTACATATTTCAACCTTCATTTGTTTCTCTTCCACATGCACACAAACGTACATTTATTTATAACTATAGCTTCAAAAGTACTTATCTGATTTGTATGAAGCTTTTATAGTTTATCGAAAGTAACCGCAGATTAATGTGAATCGTCTGCGCTCTTTCACTCTTGCTAAATTGGTACTTTATTTCATGTAAAAATCAAAAATAATATTGAAAAATTAAAAAACGGGGGAAACAAATTACGCAATAATGGCCTCTAAAAACATAAAATCAATAAAGTGCGTGATAGGATGCGAGGAAGCTATGTGCCTCACCAATTGGCAGTCTTTTTCTAAAACCTTGCTAATTCAAAAATTCCAATAATCCGGACGACCCTGTGTCTGAATTAACGGGCCCTACTGTATATTATGCTATATAGGCATTTTTTCTGTCAACATTTTTAATTAGGAGAGAATAAAATACGTTGTTGTTCAGAATGGCACTAATGCTTTCCTTACATTATTTGATGTTTTGTATTTTTAGATCAGAGAGATTATTTTCTGCGTATTTTCTTTGAGGTAATTTATTTGGGTTGTAGAAAGTCTCAAGTTGCTTTATTCTAGTTAAAGTCTTGCTTTATGTCGTCTAAGTAAATACATGTCTTAAAGGTATTCTTTACCTCGGCGTTTTCTGCCTTTAAAATACCCTTTTATATTTTATATGTCTTTTCTGTCTATTCAAACATACTTTGATGTCATCTACCACTGTTATATTCTTTGTTCTTCACGCAAACAACCACCTTTACCATCTATACAACAGTTTCATGTTACCAACAAGGGATACAATCTGGTTTATTTACGAGAAAAGAGAAAGGAGTCATTGTATGTCTTATTTTCTAGCTTTTTCCTCTTTCTATTCTTCTTGTTCTTTGTTCGTTAAAGTTCACTTGAAATCTGTAGAGATTATACATTTCAATTATCTCTTTCTCTCTCTTTATTACTGTTTGTCTACTCTTTATTTGTTTCTAGTTTTTCAATGATGTTTTTCAATGATGTTTTTGTTAGTTTGTACTTTATCAATGTTAATTATTTTAGTTTTGTTGCTTATCAATGTTGCTTCTATGTCAATTTTGATTTTATTAGAGCGCATCTAATCGTTTTTACCGATACGACACGTTCTAACGTAACGATTTAATAAAACTTTATACACATTGTCTAAAATTCAATCAGAACAGGCATGCAAAATGTATATCCGATACAAACAATGTTTTTGCGTATCGAAGTAATATATTTTATAATATTAACATCCATCCTCGTTAACTATAAACTCATCATGATTAACTTTCTTCCAATATTCAATACATGTTAATTGCAAGAGGCTCGCTTCAATTTTGCTAGTTTTGAAATGAAGATGTATTAACAAACAATATTAAACTAGAACTTAAGACGAATGTGAGAACAGTGGTTAAATAAGGTTTTCCCTATTTAATTTTTTCATCTTTAAGCCCTTTTAACTATCATCATGTAGGCCATTGATGCAAGATATATTTTTATTATTATTATTATTTATTTTTTTTTTTTTTTTTTTGGTTTTTAAACATCTTCATAAAATTCTTCCAAGCCTTTTCCAAGATCTAAAATTTTTAATATAAATTTAAACCATAAACTCAGCTTAATTATAGAATCATACGATACTTAGTTATAATTTCTTATCAATTCTCGCCAAACAATTTCTGCAATGTCATATTTTATTGTTGTCAGGTTTTTCGTTGTAGGATTTGCAAGCAATATACTTTTCAGTGATTTTCATTTCTAGTTTAGCTAACATTTATCTCAATAGAAGTAAAATTAAAGAGATTGAAATACAGGTTCAAACATATTTATAGGGTTTATGCTCGTGCAGAAAATATATTCCCAGGGAAATCATTATGTAGAACGTTTAACTCTAGGCAAGTTTATTGTTATTTGCAACACCTTCTTTGACACTGCAAAACCTATTTCCTTAACTCTCTAATAACAAGAATAAATAACTTGTTCCACTCGGGAAATTTACGATTGTAGACTTTTAATAGAATGTTACATTATTATTTATGAATCTTAAATAGTGTAAGAAAGGTTATTCAATAACAAAGTGTTTGCTCGCCATTACTTTTTAATGTAATCTTTTTTTACTGCCTGTGAACCACAAATGTGATCCAGGATTCTTGAATCGTCATGTATATATATAATATATA
>KZ651281.1:218944-234828 GCA_001010745.2 Gerris buenoi
CATAGTAAGTTTTATGCAGTTATAATTAAAACATTTAAATAGGAAGTTTTGTGCTCCGATATTAGTTACATAGGTATGACGCAAATGGTTTAGTATCTGGCTTACTCCCAGTAGCCCCAGGTTAGATCCCAGCTTATGCCACATCAATTTTTAACGTTATAAATCATTTAGAGGTGAGTCGTTGTTGTCGTTGTTGGGACACTTCTCGATTATATAAAAGATGTATTCAACAGGTGGTTGTTTACTTACTGTTTTCAATTTTCAGTCGAGATTTATTTTCAGCAATATCTCAAAAACTAGATTTTTCCTTGAACACGAGTTGTATCGTAAGATTCGTATTTACGTGGACTTCATTTTATAATCAAAATCATCGGAAACGTTTTAGAAATACATTTTTATTTTTTTTATTTTTTGGGGGTAGCGCCCTCAAATGCTATATTTATTGTTGAAATTGTTAAAAATAATGGATATATAGATACATTATGATTTCAGAGGAAACATTAGAAATAAATTCTATATTTAATCAAGATTAAAATAATAATCATTTTATAAAGTATAAAAATAATTGGTCCATTTTATAAATCACACAACATGCTTTTTTTTGCAATGTTATACAACCATTAAAACTGTACCTATTTTGAATGGATTAAAATAAACCTGTCTCTCTTCGTAAAATACTCGATTTTTTTACTAAAACAACTTACGGACTATATTAAGCCATTATCAGTTCTAATTACGAAAGTTCTAGATTCTTACATTAATAAAATAATATGAAGAGCGGGTGAATATCATAGGCTGAAATATAGGTCTATACTATGTCATAGGCTATGTTTCAAAAGCCTAGTTCTCCGGTAGATGTGTGGCTTGCGATGCGAATATGACGTATATACCTTAACGTTCATACCTTAACTTTCCTGAGAGCATTTAGCAATAATGTTCAATGGTGTTGAACCGTCAACCTAACAATGCATCGAGAATAGGGAAAAAACTCACACCCAACAAAACATTATTAATTCTTTATCGATAGAGTTTCCTTTCCAGGTACGGAATTTATGTGCAACGCAATTTCCCCTGGAAAATAACCTTTCTCATATAAACCTCAGCTATTTTAATTTGTGTACGGGATTTATAAGTTTGACGTATAAAAATTGTTTTTAGGTGTATAATCAATCATGGGAACACACAAAGAAATCGATTAACTTAATGACTTTTGTGGCTTCTCGCGGTCTAGTCTAGTAGAAAGCTTTTGATTTAGCCGAATGGAAGATGGAGCTAGGAACACTAATGACTTCGATATAGAGATGCCAAAGGAAGAACTTTAAACGCGTCTAACTTATAACAATAATGTGCCGTGACATCTTCCACTGAACACTTAAATTTTATTGTTACTTAATCGGTGTGAAATAGAAATAATTAGGTTAAGCATAATGGAATATTGCGTATTTGGCAAATGTTCATGAAGGGCTTGCTTCACATAATTTTGCACTCGTGATTTTGGCAGGGTACCAGGATTCCATGTCTCCAAATCTTCTACCTCTGGTACTTGGCGAGAGACCTATATTCAGATTAAACTGGATTATGCTAAAGGCTTTTATAAGAAATCAAATAAGGATTCGTTTTTAATCTTTTATTAGATATAAACAGATGTAGTGTTTATATTTTCTATTAATTATCAAGTCATGTTAAAAACAACCATAAAATAATCAAGATTTAAACTTTACTTGCATAGACTAGAGGACTAGAGCATACATCAAGCTTTGAGTTCATAGTTTTTAAAGTACTTACTTACAATAACAATTAAGTAGGTACTTTAGTAAATATATAGAATACTTATGTATGTAGCTTTAAGCTTTACATCACAGAATATTTATGTGTCTTTCCTCACCGAATATTGAAGTATGTAGCTTTATATTAGACAATAAGTCAAATGTAAAGCTACATACTTCAATATTCTTAAATGTTAAGCGGCTTTCACATCAAATGACTGGGGACAGAAAATACGTGACAAATACAGGAAAAAGATCTTTCCCGTTGGGAAAGACATGATTCGATGTATCTTTGATGTTAAAGCAATATTAGTAGATAGTATTAAGTCTTTTGTCTCTTGCCGTTGTCTTGTTACATCCCACACTATATGTTCGCTCTTGTATATGGTTACGTTCCTGATTACCACGTTTGGGGATTACAAACGTTTCAATCTCTTATATCTCCTTAAATCTTCCTCATAACTTTTCTTTAATGTTTTCTGCGAACTTTACTGTCAGCTGCTATGAGTCTTATATTTCATTAGCTTCTTGTGTAATGATCGAACGAACCAGTGCTTATGAGTTTTGAGTTTAATTTTTCTTGAAATTTACCGATTTTTTAAATAGCTTGGAGATAGCAAAATACGGTCTGATCTTTGCTTGTATTCTTTCACTGATAACAACCCTATTTCGTTACCACCAGGGACTCAATACCGTCTGTCTAGTCATACCATCTAGTCAATACCATCTAGTCAATACCGTCTAGTCAATACCGTCTAGTCAATACCGTCTAGTCAATACCATCTAGTCTAGTCAATATCATCTAGTCAATACCGTCTAGTAAAAGTCGAAATTTAAAAGTAAGATAAATCAATACCATCTAGTCTAGTCAATATCATCTAGTCAATACCGTCTAGTAAAAGTCGAAATTTAAAAGTAAGATAAATAAATTGTAGTCATTAGTTAAAGAGGAGCCGAATATAGCAAAGTTTAGCCGATACATTTAGCGGTGGTTTGTGAAACAACCGTGGTTCTATAAAAAAGCGAAGACTAGAATAAATTTTATTTTCCATGCTAAAGTGCATGCTGGTTGCCTAGTGCTTCTACTTGAACAGCCTTAGCAAATTGACTGTGAAATTTCCCTGGTTCTGGTAGCATCCTCCTTCCATTATCTCCCCCTCCCATTATTTTAGTTCTACCCGATATTAAGTGTCCATTTTTTACACCAACATAAAAGGACTCGTATTTTTTCTTTTTATGTAATTTCTTTTTGTGGCAAGGGCTTTTATGTCGGAATGAAAGGAGAAATATAAAAGAGTATTTTATTTGTTTTGTTTTTTTCCCTCTGAAAAAACAGGGTTTTACACATAAGATTAAACCTTTTGAAAATAATATATTTAAAAATAAATTTCCATCACACTTATGCCTTTTAAAGCATAAAGTACACGCGCAATAGAAATAAAATGTAAAACGATCTGCCAATTAGTGCGTTACAAATATTCCTCACATCCTATTATACTTGAATGGTTGTTTGCTTTTACAATCTATTGTTATACTAAAATTTATTTGGATTTTCCTCCGTTTTTAAATTTTTTAAAAATATTTTTGAGTTATTACATGAATTAAAGTATCAATTTAGCAAAAATTGAAGATCACAGTTGGTTGAAATTAATTGAACGAGTGTAGCGAGGTCTCTGTTTTACCTCGACCGTTTGGCATTTCGTCTGTGTGTCTGTCTGTCTCTTAATTTTTGTAAATCGACTGTCTTTGCGAGGGAGGCCGCAGGCCGACCGAGCTGTGGTGTGGGGCGGGGGCACAACTTCATTGTTCGTCAAATGGCGGAGGGGGGGTAAACATTTACTTAATTTTAAGGCGCCACGGCAAAAAACAAAAAAATAATTATACCCCGCCTCTTGATTTTCGGAAAAATTTCGAGTTGCTAATGTCAAAATCGGTTAGGAAACTTAAAAATCGCTTGACCAAACATTGGGTAAGGGCTGTTTTAAACCACTCCTTAAGGGTGAAAATCGACTCTAAAGGTCAAAATAGGGTGTTTTTTGGATTTTTGTACTAATAGGTGTGTTTGTCGCAGAGACATGTAGATTTCTGGAAATTGTTAAGGTAATAGTGTATTTTTAAGGAAAAAATCTATATGCCGGAAAATTTTCCGGGAAATGGGTTTATTTTCAACGGGAAATCTTCTATGGTCAAAATGGCGTTAACACATTTTTACGTATAACTTTTAGAATAATTCTAAATTTTAATTTTTTTTTTCAAGGTTTTTGTAGATCCCGCAGAGTTCCATAGCCGGTAACGAGAACTTTTTTTTTTTACATGCACCCCCGCATAGGGGTGACATCGGGAAATTTTGTTTTCACCGATCAGAAAAGCGGAGATATTTGGTAAGGAGTGTTGTATATCGTTGGAAAGCCCTTGGGGAGTAGGTAAAGACTGGAAAAACATTTTGAAATTTTTCCTGTTCCAGGTCCTAAACGACGAAAAAACACTTTTAACCGCTTTTTTTAAACGTTTTGCAAAACGGGGCGCGTATCTCCTCCTAGGGCCGCTGTTTGGACGGGTTTGGGCTTTTAGTGCGTGAATCTCAATTAAATTCTACAGAGCAACGTCGACATTTGGTATCGATCCGTCCAGTACTTTTTGTTTTACAGGACTTTAAATTCCGGAGTACAAGGCGGTACTTGGGGTTGACCTACGGAGAAAAAAAAAGTAACTTCCTACTCTGCTTCGTATGCCGCAAAAATGTCTTTTTCGAGGGGTAAGCGCAAACCGTTTTTTGTAGTACCTTTTACGGGGGGGAATGGGATACCTCGGTGAAAAACGCGTAAAAATTACATTTTTCCAAAATTTCGAATTTGACCTTCTGTAACTTTGCCTTTTTTTGTTCCTTAACGTTCAAAAGGGTCTTGCACTTTAGGTAAAATTGTCCTCTTTAAGGGCCCGTTTAGAACGTTTTTATCCGACTTTTAGTTTATTAGCTACGACGATGTAAAGGACGTCTTCCATGGGTAGCCGCAACCAGAAGGGGGGTGGTACGAGTTCGAGACAGTTATCGTTGAAAAGCTCTTTGAAAATGTACCAAATATGTGCAAAAACATTTTCGGAAAATCGTACCTGTGAGGTACTTTTTTACCCTTTTATACCTTTTGGGGTCCGGGTAGGGGGTAGGTTGTCGCACTATATGGCTAAAGGCTCCGAGGGATTTTTAGAATCGGAAATTTTCTTCAGTGAAAAGTTGCGCGTAATAAAACTACAAGGAGCTGTGAAGTTTTCGTACCTTTACGGGTTCGGGTACAAGGGTAGTTTTAGTACTTTGGCGTCTGTACGGGACCATGTGAAATTCAAGAGCCAAAAAATTGCGCCTTTCTACTGGAAACTATATAGGTTCTATCGCCTTTGTACCTGTTTTGATAAAAATAATTTTTTATTTGTACCTTTGTGGGTACTTTTGGTACCGGTTCGGAAAAATCGGTCGAAAAACACCACTTTTTACTCTTTTTCCTTTACCGTTTGTGCTTTTATTAGGATCGCGATGAAACTCATATGGTATATAGGCCTTTATGGTAGTAAAGTGTGCACGAAAGAAGGACTTTGAAATTATAAGTGTACCCCGTGCAATAGGGTACAAAGTTGGGTACATTTGCTTATGGTAAATTAAAAATTATTAGTACCCTGGCATGATTGGTATCGTTAGAAAGCCCTTTAAGAGTACTTTTAAGTTGTGCAAAAACAACTTAACTTTTTCACGTTTCAGGTCATTAATTGAAAAAAACCGTTTTTTTCGAGTCAATTTTTATCATTTTTTCACCTTTTTCTTTACGGTTACCGTATCTCCTCATAGGGATGTATCAATACGATTTTGGGCTTTTGATCCCAAATTGGGTACTAAATTGTGCACACGCCAAAGAAATTAAAATTTTATTCGTACACGTACTTATGGAGTTATGGTACATCAAAGTCCGGGGTACATAGGGGGTACAGTGGTGGGTTATTTTGGGTTAATTTTTTTTCTTTTATAGTAATTTATATGCGCTAATACATTTGGTTCAAAGCAGTATGAAAAAATAATTCATTTTACCCTAATAACGTTTTGAAGTTGTAACACTCGAAAAAAAGTTTAATTTATTTTAAAATTTCAACAAAAAACTGTATTTTGAAATTTCAACTTTGAGCGTTCATAACGTTCGCAATTCTTAACTGAATTCAATTCTGATTGCGGGGTACTAATCTCACACTCATGCTCTTTAAATCGAGTACTTATAACCTATAAACTTCGTCCTATTTGCTGAGATATTGAGAGTAAACTTTTTTCCGTTTGACGTCAATTTTTCGTTCACGTGACCAAAAATAAAAATGCTCTGATTTTGATGAAATTGGTATTTTTGGAAAGCTCTTGACAAGTACATCAATTGTTGATATGTACACTTTTTCAAAAATTAAAAACATTTTGTAAAATTTCTTGTATCGTTGGATAGCCCTTAAAACGTACTTTAAAAAGGTACAAATGTTCATCTTAAAAGCCACGTTTCAGACCCTTTTTAACGATAAATAGTTTTTATAAACGTAAGCTCAAACCTTGATTTGTCATTTTAACGAGCGAGGTCTACTGTTCACAGAACTACTAGTCTGAAACTATCTGCGGGCTACTTTTGACAAACCATCCAAATTTCATATAAATTAGTGCTTTTGATGATATAGGGGTAAATAAATGTATTTTTTTGCGCATGTAGAAGAGAAACAATATGGGTCAACAATAGGCTAATTATAACCTACCTGCTAAATTTCATTAAAAACGGACTAGTTATATTTCTTTCTTTATCTGGCGCTACAGCCCGCAGTGGGCTTTGGCCTCCATGCGACCCGGTCGTCTGCTTTGAATTTCCAGCCTCTAACCCCCATAATAGCTAGGTCCTGAAGGACTCAATCGGTTGAAGGACTAGTTATATTGGTTCGCAAAAATCGAGCCATTCAGCGACAGAAAGTTGTAGAAAATATGTTTCCTGATGTTTGAATCAAATTCGCTCATTATTATATCGGTTAGGTTTTTTATGTGGATATCATTCCTTTTTGCTGGCTTTAGCATCGAGATCTTCATCTTTAATTTTTACGAGGCACAAGATTGATTACAAATTCGTGAATAAAGAGAGAATATGTAGGCACAGAAAAGTAAGGAAAAGGATAAGTTTTTACTCACACAAAGAAAACTGACGTTAGATTATACAAATACACGGCACTCGGGAAAAAGTTTACTCTCATGTTCTCAGCAGTGGCGTAACTTAGTCTTCCGGCGCCCCTCGCAACTTATGAAAAATGTTATGGGCCCCCCTATAACTTTCAAAATATACCCTACCCCTCCCCTTCATTATTTCCCCCTCTTTGAAAGTCATTGTGGGACTGATTAAGTGGGGACGATAAAATAATATGTTCAATACTCTTAGTGCTGCATTTATTTGATTAAAATCATATAATATAATATTCCATAATTATTAATGGCTTTACTTGTCCTTTAACTGACTCAAACAACGTTTAAAATAATTTTGTCAACTAACAGTTTCTTTTGATTTTTATTATTTAACTAGGGGGCTTCACCCTCTACTCGCTTCGCTCGCCAACCCCCGAAAAGACGTGGTATAAGAAGGGAAATAGTATAGTTATGGAATATGTGATGGGAAGTAGGATTGTGGCTGAGGTGTAGTGGGGGTACCCCAACTACGAAGTATGTCACTCTCACTCTGAACTTCGTTTGTTTGCAAATCTTTTTTAATAATATAGATAGATATTTTTTTTATTAATTTTTCGAATAAATAAAAAATATTGGAGGGGGGGGGATAAAATTAATTAAATCAACTTTTCGGTTTTTACTGTCAGTTACACGGCTCTATCAACCAGTTTTCTAAATTTCAAGTTTCTAGGTATTCTGGAAGTCGCATATAATTTTGATGTTGAGTAAGACAGTAACTAAAATGCAAAGTTTGAAAGTCTCCCCTGTTGTAAAGGCTGTTAAGGACTAAATCTTTTACAGTTTCCTAAGCCACTTAGGCCTAATCTATATTTGAAAATTTTAAGTTTACGTCAACAGTTTATGGTATTTTATGTGTAAAACCTAAAACCTGTAATATATAAGAACATAAGAACATGCTTGATTTGTAATATTTACATTTTAACATAAAATCATATTTAAAATTATTACCAGTCTCTTTTTAAAAAAACATTGTAAAACATAATAAATGAAAAAAGGATTTACGGATTTTTGCAATATGAGCGGTGAAGTTGATAAACTTGTAACAAGATTTTGTCTTCTTTTCCAAGTTAGAAGTGGAAGAACTTAGAGACTTGATACTAAAGTTTGGTTTGCTCTTGGATATATTGGTTGTTGGGGGTGAAAAGAAAAAAAAACTTTAATCCACAGTTTTCTTAAAGAAGAAGAAAAACCAATAAACATTGTATAAAAAGGCCATGGCAGAGTGTCACAAAAAACCACTTTAGAAATATCCCCGATGAAATCTATTCTCTGTCTAAACCTACATTTATTTATTCCCCAAGATACTAAACTTTTGGGAATATTTAAAAGTATTGGTTGCTTTTTTTGGAGTAAAACTTTATGCTTTTTGTGTAGATAACTCACAATATAAAGCTTTTTTTGAATACACTTTTATTAGCTTAGAAAACTAAGCTACAAGCTGCATTGAAGAGCTTAGTAACTATGAAAGTAACAGAATTTAGTAAGTTTAAGGAAAATCAAATATTAAACTCATAATTTGACATATGGTGAATATTAAATTAAAATAAGTTGATTATAAAAAGAAATATTTTATGTAAAACAAGCTTTTATCGTATTCTTCTCGGCAAACCCTTTCATTTTTATTCAAGTGCGCACTTAAAAAATAACTAGTTCGCCATCTTAAACTGCCCGCCATATTGGATTTAGAATGACATCACTAAGCTACTCATGCATTGTCATCAATTTATACTCAATCGGTTGAGGATAACTGCTTTAAAATTCATTTGCAAGATTTGACCCGAACATACATGCATACAAACATTGTTAAATAAAAGCTTGTAATAAAATAAAATATGAACATTCAAACAAAAGTTGATTACACTAGCATTTCAAAAATATTGACAAGCAGATAAGATGTTAACATAAATTGGACAAGTATGTATTTTCAGCAGACAAAGAAGGTCCGTAGGCAGTTAGGAACAAATAAAGCATGATGCTCAAGGTAGAAGTCATTTATGTGTACAGGATGTCCCGGGTCAGGGCCGACAAAGTTCGACAAAAAGCGTCTTAAGGAGCTCGCTCAGCTATCAATGAGTCGAGACAACTCGAGGTCGTGGGTTCGATCCCGTGCCATGATACAGTACATAAATGACCGTCTAAATAACAATTAAGACAAAGGGATGTTAAATCCAATGTAATTTAAGACTAAGAAATATCATACTTCTGTTTTTATAAAGGGTGTAACAGTCAAAAAAATAAAATTCTTCAAATAAGAATAGAATTTAGATTGTTACTCTCCTCTATTTATTTCTATAAGGGGAGTAACAATCTAAAGATGTGCCAACTTTCTTTGGTTAATAATTCTTTAGCCGCCGTCCATTTGTTTTACTCCATTAATCCTTAATTAGCGTATTATGACCTTCTATATAATTGCTAAATTGTTTGTTGTGATGATTTCAGGATATTGTCCTAAGATCTGGGATGGGATCATGTGCTGGGCACCTACACCGCCTAACTTCCTCAGAATGTACCCTTGCCCAGATTACTTTGCCGGATTCGTGAAGGTAAATTTCACATTTACGTATACATATATATATAGTTGTTGATGTTCAGTTGTTCTGTTTGTGTGTGTGTGTGTGGGCTCCCTGGGAGCATTATCATAATATACGCTTTGGAATCAGAAAAGCGGGTTCGGTTCCTGAATCTAGCAAGGGGCCATTACGCTCAGGATTCCCAGCATTGTAATATAAGCTCCCATACACGATCAAACATTTGGACCTATGGGGCTTTTTGCTGATGTTTGATATTTATGGCCTAAATTTGCCCGACATCAGGCTTGCGCAAAATGTTTGATCATGTATGGGGACCTTAATATAGGTACCAACTTAATTGAAGTGGCGTCCATCTGATAACGAATGCCAATTACCTATATGGTTTATACAGCTTGTAAACCATTTCACCGACCTCGTGTCATTATCATTTACATTATATATTATGGTTGTATGAAAACTCTTTTATAGGCCTAAAAATCTTCCACAGGCTTTTGCACCGTTAAAAAAAAAATGTATGTATATTTTATGTGTAGATTTCCATTTAATCGTATATTTATATTTTAATCTAATAGTATATTATGTTACTAGGCTGTGAAGTGAGTTTTTTCTTTACCGCGGCAATTACATTTAAAGAGGTTACACATTGACATCTAGCTTAAAAAGAGGTTACATTGACATCTAGCGGAATTCAATCGTACTAACAAGCCTTTCGACTAAGATTGCAGCGCTACTACGGAAGTTTGATAACTGCTTGCTGTAAAGAAAAAAAAAATTTCGTCCTAGGACATAAAACATTTTTAAAAAAATTCTGCCAGGAGTAATGAAAAGATTTTTAAGTCCACGTAATGAAAAAATTGATTTTAGCTTTGTTTTTTAGGCTCTAAAGTTACTATTTCACGGCCTACCACGAAAAAAGTTTGTTTATATTATTGTCACAATTTTTATAATTTTTTATAATTTAATTTTAAACAAGAGAAAAATAACCAGTAGCAAATAAAGGTGCTTTTAGTGGAGTGCAAACATAAGAATTAAAGAACAAGCTAATTAAATTATAAACTATAGTTGATGAATAAAAATTTCCTCTTTTCTTTATTTTTTCACATAAGTAATTTAAAAATCTGAATAATTTGTGTAAATGCTAACCTAGATTTTTACTCTGTGCTCCAGTTCCGTCTAAAAGAGTGTTGTTGTATTAATTTAATAATAAAAATTTAAAGAAGACAACAGTGTAAAAAAAAAAATCTTGGAAAGTTTTTACATTGTAACCCAATTCCAACTAATCTGTAGATCTTTCATCATTTTTGTACGTGATTTGTCATTGTTTATAACTTGTTTTAAACATGTTAAGAGTATAACCAAATTATCTAACTACTCTTTTCCCTATTTGGGTTTTACTTACTTTACTTACTTAACTTTACTAATCTTACTGGAAAAGAAATGAGGTATAAAATAATGTTTTGTTTTATGATTGCGACTGCGTTACGTATAGTTAAGACATTTGTACATTCTAATTGCTTTCGAAGTTTATAGATAAGAGCGTTAATTGAAAACAATTGCCTAACTACATCTTTGCCCTAGTGCGGGTTTACTTACAATTTCACTAATCTCACAGGAAAATAAGAGGTATATAATGGTATTATGTTTTAAGACTGCGACAGCCTTAGATAAAGTTAAGACATTTGTACTTCCTAATTACTTTCTAGTTTATTGGTGAGGGTTTTTATTGGTCCTGTTCCAAGTTTATTTGTTTGTAAATCACATATTCATTCCTTATGCCAGGTTTACACGAGTAGAGTAAACAGGAGAATAGAGTAGCGAGTTGAGTGCACTCTACTTCCCGCTCTACCAATTTTGATTTATGAGCGTTTACACATAAGCTAGTAGTAAGTAATGAACGAGTGAAAGCTGTTTGTTTACAGTTCTGAACTCTACTTGCTACTTGCAATGAAGACGTTTACACGAATAGAGTGCGGGAGCTGTGGAGGGGGAAGTAGAGTATAGTCCACTTTACTGCATGCGGTATAGTACTCTACTCTACCAGCTACTAGCTACTCTACTCGCCACTCTACTCTACGGAGCGTTTTTTCGGGCTTCTACGGGTAGAGTTACACTACTCTCCTATTTACTCTACCCGTGTAAACCCGGCTTTAATTTTAGGTTTCTGTACAAAGTACAAAAAGAAACCTTATATAACAGCTCTGTCTGTCCGTTGTTGTCGTTTGTCCGTTGGCTTGGGTCAACTCATAAACTACTATAGCTAGAAACATAAAATTTGGCACACAGGTACATCTCGGCATTTTAGACAACTGAACAAATTTTTGTGTTTTACACCTAATATTTTCAAGATGAGGGCCAATATGGCGGGCGACTAAAAAAGTTTTTAGTTACCATGGCATGGTGTACATCAATTTAAAGGTCTTAAAGTGTAGAAAAAGAATATGCAACTATTAAAATAACACACGTAATATTTTCAAGATGGAGGCCAATATGGTGGGTGTCTAAAAAAGTTTCTAGTTACCATGGCATGTTATACATCAATGTAAAGGTCTTGAAGTGTAGAAAAAGAATATGCAACTATTAAACTTACACACGTAATATTTTCAAGATGGCGGCCAATATGGCGGGTGACTAAAAAAAAGTTTTTAGTTACCATGACATGTTATACATCAATTTAAAGGTCTTGAAGTGTAGAAAAAGAATATGCACCTATTACACTTAATATTTAAACTTAATCGTACAATTCTTATTATATAATATATTTCATCAAATTAACATTATTATAATAATTAAATCTGCAAATTTACACAACTCCACAAAACGGAAATCACCTTTCTAGGACATTATCACCACACATTTGTCTTTGTGTATAACTGGACTACTTATAAGATGATGGAGGTTACTGCAAGAGAATAGATACAGACAAGTATATAGGGGTAAGAAAGGAAAGGTTGGAGATTAATCCAAATGATACTCACGGTCTGCGGTCATCGCGACGGTTTCGTAAATATATGAGGTATAAAATAATATGTAACTCCAAGTCTACCACGGGACTCCTTACGAACCAGAAATCGTCAGCGAAAGCAGCCGAAGGTAACGCACTCTTTTAATGGGAGGCAAGTGAGCATGTTCGTGGCCTTTCTCAATAGATTAAACTTCTAGTGCCAACTTGGATAGGGAATAAGTTCAGTAGGAAAAGGAGGATCGTATGTGTGTCAGGGTGCTGCCATATTACACGCTGATTCCGAAAACAGTCATAATTTTCTCGGCTTGAGGAAAGCAGATAGTTGCATAGGTTTGAGACAGATGGATAAATGTGCTGGTCATTTTCCGTAAACATAGATAGTGGAAGTAGAGTTTTTGTTTATATATAAAGTAATTAGGAATATAATAAGTAGTTATACCGATATTATTGACACAGAAAATGTTAATTTTAAATTAAATGAGAAAAGATTTCTTTAGATGAAATCAAAAAGGTAAGAAGTTAACATGGAAAATATCACTAGTTTTATGGTCTCAATTACCTTCAAAACAAATTTATTCTGCAGTATGTTTCCAAAAAATAACTTAAATATTTCAATAACGGTGATATTTTAATTTTGTTTCCCCATATTGAATTAAACAATCTTTCAGTGATCAGCATTTCTTTATGATTTTTCATGATGTAATAATTAAAAATAGAGTGCCAATTAGTGTGACACATAGCTTCCTCGCATCCTATCATGCACTTTATATTTGTATTAACATAATTGTTAGTTTACTGTATTGTTATTATATCAACAGTATTTTAAATAATGTTGATGAGGGTATGTAAAAGAAATATAACGAAAGCAAAGTGCAGTGGCAATATTCAAGGTGATCAAATTCGTGAAGCAAAAGTAGGTAGGAATGAGAATAGGTTTATAGTTTGAGAGCAGTTTAATAACGCAATTGCAAGTAATAACAAATATGTCCTAAACACTATGCATAAAATATTTTTATCTACAATAGATACGAAATTTAAATATTGTATCTCTGTTTAGATGTATAGAAAGTAGAAACTAGAAAGTGATTCTTTACATAGTTGTATTCATTGCGCATGCGTCATAATAACTCATAATTCCATCATAATTCCTCTTTTTTCGCCCTAGTGTGGTAAAAAAAAAAAAATTCTTCACCTTGACCCACGCTTAGCAAGTTTGTTTACACTTAACAAAACTAATTTGCTGTTTGTTATTAAAGTAACTGTTTATATTGAGCTAATAGTGCAAAAGAATGAGTGATTTAAGTGATTATGACAAAATTGAGGAGAATAATATGCCTCCCGAAATAATTGATTCGGCACAAAATACAACTATTGAGTTAATGTCATAGTTATCTTTTGATAAAGATTCTCTTTTGAGCACAGCAGTTTTATTTTATTTATTTCTTTTTTTCTGTCTTTATTATTAAATCCAACAATCGTATATAGGTAATGTACGGTACGCAACTCGTGCGAAAACGGCATTTTGCTTTGCTCGTGTGGTTTTACTACCCTCGCTGTCACTTACGTGCAAACTCCACACTCGCATGCAAAATGCTTCACTATTATAACTGTCCTAGTACATCGATAGCAACCAGAATCGGAAACCTGATAAATGGCCTGAACTCTAAACAATCCGGTAAACTACCTTTCGCGAGCAGGTACCTGCTTCGACTATAAATTTCAATGATTTATTCTCGAGCCTGTTTTCGTATCTGAATCGGAATAAGTTCTTGCTTACGCTAGATATTTGAACTGCGCTTTATTAAATACTATACAGGTCAAGTGTATGCTAGCCAGTATACAGCAAGGGTCCGTAGGCATCACTGTATTGTATTAGTACCCTATTGATGGTGTTTTTTTAAAATGCTAAAAAGCTTACTTTGAACTATCCTATGGGTCTGATATTTTTAAAACACATAAACAAACTTCTGATGAAGTATTTTTTTGCCTCTGAACCAGAAAACAACCATATAAATACATTGAACAGACCATATACTTATGAAAAACCATATTGTGTCAATAAAAAATAAAATAATATTTTTTTCGAAATTTCCTAAAAATGGTATCTTAACTTTTGGTCGAAGAATGTTCAGGTTTTTTTTTCAAATTTTTTGAATTTTATAGAGGGGGGAGGGGGAAGGTCACTTTTCAAACTTGCCTACACTCGCCCTATTGAAGATATAACCAAAGAATTATATATTTTTGTAATCAGCTCGACGTAGACTTACATATGATCCCCCTTACAGTGTCGAAAAAAAAAAAAATAACTCTTAAAGTTTTTTTACTCGAACTTTTTTGAAAAATATTTTTTTTTTAATCGCTATATTTTTAACAAGTGTGGGTAGGTACAAGATATGACATATACATGCCAAATTTCAAAGTCATAGGACGAAAGGTTTAGCCGTGAGAGCATGCGACGGACGGACAAACAGACAGACACACGCGCGAAATTATAAGGGTCCTTGGTTTTGCCTACGGACCCTAAAACCTACATAATATGTGAACAATTGTATTTTTAAGCTGTTTTATTAAGTTTTCTTAACATAGTATCACAAGTTCGTTTACGGTTATCTTTAATTTAAAAAGTTCGGTGGTAATTCCCCAGATTTTATAATATAACACATCACATTATAATGTCACATTATTCAGTCACTTTTGCGTACGGCAAATGATTAAAAAAGTACAATAATTTTTCAAAAGAAAAAGACTTGTAAAATAAATATTAACGTTAGTTGAATCCTAAAGTGAAATACTTACTTCGATAAAACAGCACGGGAAAAATGCTATTAAAAATTCAAGCTTACATTTGGAATTCCGACGGTTTTCTTTTGCCTGAGCCATTCACCTTGTACCGTCTTATTTACAAGCCGTAGGAGATACACGAAAATAAGCTACAAGCAAACGTATTTACTGCCAGTATCCTTTTTCCAGACAAAGCAACAAATAATTTAAATGTTCTGTTCCATTCAGATGGCTCGGTATCTTGCAGGAAAAATATTTTGAAATTTTATTACACTCAGCAGCATTTATTATTGGGTACTAAAAAAGAACATTTCACAAAGGTTATGCCATTTGAAAAACTAATGAACCTTGCTATCTCAATTATTTTTTATTCTTTATTTTGGTTTTATGTCCAAGCATAAATATTTAAAAAATATTTAAAATTATATAAGATCAAAAACTGGGCATTAGAAAAGTTTCTTAATTTGTTGGCTTATTATTTTATTAGTTTATTTAGAATTTAATTTTTTTTTCAAGATGATAGTTCCATAGATATTATAGATTTACAAATTAAATAATTGTTTCTTCTTTGTTTTGTTTTCAAATTTAAAAGTTTAAATTATTAA